>SZWC01010301.1:25514-41819 GCA_023375785.1 Penium margaritaceum
GGGGGGGGGGGGGGGGGGGGGGGGGGGGGGGGGACGAGAGTTGATTGAGAGTCTAGTGGTAAGTAGAATATGGATGTACCATCAATCACTCTAAATGGTTTCAAGCACTCTTGGCAAAGGTAAGCGGGATGGAATTGTTTTCCATAATTTCCACGTACCCCCCTCTCCTTTTTCACCTTAAACTCATGAAATGAAGTTCAAAGTAAGAGGAAAGAATGAAATCGTGCAAAAAAAGTTAAAAAAAAGGCAGTGTTTCCCCTACAATTCGGGCAATTTTTTTTGTTGGCTGAAATAAGAAGAAATCATCTTTGGAGGTTCTGGCCCCTGGGCTGTAGCGGGCAGCACAAATGTTGTAAAGTATTGACTGATGGCGTTTTGGATTTTCAGTTTATTGGTCCAATGGTATGATGCATGCAAATTTTTGAGACGTTTGGTGACTGCAGCGCCTCTTCAAAGTCGGGGTATGTTTCTGAAGAAACTGGCCTGCTACGGTAGTTCTACAATGCGACAGCAAGGCGGGCGGAAGCAAACGCAGTTGCGGACCTTCTTGCGAAAAATGGCCTAGTCTGTTGCTTCTGCGCTGTTCTAAGGATGGTGGAGTTGTCGGCTAATCAATCTCCTCCGCTAGGCTTGAGTTGGGAGGAGTGGAGTGGCAGCAATAGCTTCCTAGCAGCGACACAGCAGGTTCCAGGTTCTCCAGTGACTAAATCACCAAGGGTGACGACTAGCTCATGGATACCAATGTAACACGGTGGGTGAACGGGTGCGATCCTCTTTGAGTGTGTGAGCCCTCGGGACCCCATTGGTCATGGCAATTGTGCAGGTTTGTTGTGGAGATTAACTTCGCCATGAAGTGAAGTGTCTCACAAATGACTCCTCTCACAGGTTGGGACACAGAGTCAATTCTCGTCATAGGGCAACCCAAGAGGGAGGATGGAGGATGTTATTTTATCCGTCCATTTTGTTGGTGGGTAGAAGTGGCTCAACTATATTCATTTCTCTCGTCAAGTCACCTCATTCACTTATACTCTATTGTCCACGTGGAAATCCTAGGCTTCCGGCATGGTTAAGGATGGGGAGGTGGTGGCAAAATATCTTCATGTGTGTGAGAAGTAAGTTACTACCACTCACTTCCTCTTGTCTGGTGGTGTGGCCAACATGATTATAAAATTGTGCTTGCCACGCCACTGAATGGTGGTGGAATCTGGCGGGGTGGTTCTGTCAGAACGCCCGCTGGTGGCCCCTCGCAAGTCCCTTGTCATGGCGAGGAGCCTCGTGAGGGGCTCCTTGATGGATGGGGGTCCCTTGCGATGTCGTGTTGGGTCATGCCCAATGCGACAGCGAGGGCCCCGCGGAGTCCATCACGAATAGTGGCGATGGGCTCACGTTTCGCCGCTAGAGGTTGCGAGACCTCAAGCGGCGGCTGGATAGTGCGAGGCACTATCCGGTCACCCTCTTGCAAGCTGGAAGCTTCTAACAAGCTTCCGTTTCACAAGGCTGGTTGGTGAGGATTCGTCCTCGCCTTCCAGTCAACCGAAGTTGGGATTGTCCGCATTTTCAAGACAATGGACGCGGCAGACCACTTTTAGGATTGGTGCCCATCTATACAACGTGACAAAGTGGCATGTTTTGTGCCTGGTTTGTTACAGTCAGTTGCAGAATTGGAAAATGTTTTCAAAGCGTGGTTGGAAAGTTTTAAGGTGTTCTCTGACTTGTATGCATCTCAGGGATACTTGGAGTACAACACCTTTTGGCTTGGAGGAGAGGGTATGGTTTTGTCCTGCCAAACGGAGCATAGATGGTGAACAGGTGGAAATTGCGAGGTAGAATACGGTTTGAGGATTTGGGACACTTGAGCAATATATTCTTAGCGGTAAGTGTACTTTGATGACAAGTGTCAAGTTACAAATGAGACATATTCGGGGTTGTCGCGTCGACTTTCAAACGGCACGTGTGAAGTCGCATTGTCAGTGGTTGGATCACGAAGCTCCGCCGAGGAATTGGAGGCCTTCAAAGATCGACGGCAAAGATGCGAGATGCATCTTTATAAAGATGCATCTCGCATCTTGATAGTTAGGTCCTCGCACCTTTATGCGTCGAGAAGTCGACCAAAAGGTCCTCATACTTCTGTCGATTATTCTTGAAAGTGGCCGAAGTTGTCACAATGTGCCAGAAGGATCGTCAGAGGGTGAGGGCAGCTGGCTGAATTTTCCTCAACCGTTGGAGTGAAAATCGAGGTCTCGAAGCACGATGGGCTATATGTGCACAGACAGAAACACCCACTCGGAAAGATTAGTGACTCGTATGTGTCTGGTACATAACACTTCCCCCCCTTTTAGTCGTGTCGTCCTGGCATGTGGAAAGATGTGGCCAGGTGACGGCGGTAATATCCATCGATCGGATGATCGACGTGGCGGAGGTTGTCGCAAGGTTCCCAGCTGTTATGCGGGGCATAGTGGCCGTGCCACTTGACAAGATACTCTTTTATTCAACCACGTTGTCGATGACCGAGTATGTCCTCGATGATGTACTCTCTGTCCTCGTCCATTTGTACAGGAGGAGGGAGAGGTACATTCATGTCGGGGAAGATCCTACTGGGGTCCTGCTAGTGCTTGAGTCTGCTGATTTAGAACACCGGGTGAACTTGCATAGTATCAGGGAGTTTGAGTCGTGCAACCACAGGGGTTTTCATGCGCTTGATCTCAAATGGTCCAAACCATCAAGGCTTAAGGTTCAACCAGTCAGCTTCGCGAAGTATGATGTTTGCCAAGCTGAGGAGAACTTTGTTGCTAGCGGCAAAAAAAAAAAAAACGTCGTCGCTGTGATGTCGGTCTTCTGCTCGCTTCATCGTCGCTTGCGTCTTTGTGAGCATCTACTGTGTTTTGTCCCAGATGGTGGAGAAGTTACGGAGCTGCATGTCGACCGCGGGGATGAATCTTTGGCTGTGAAGTTCTACAGGTGTGTCGGGAAGCTTACCGTATAGCACTTGAAACGGAAATTAAGTTGTTGCGGTGGATGCCGCCAAGTTATATGCGAGTTCGGCAGTTGGCGATTCGACTGCCCAATCCGTCCCGTGTGGCCCGCATAATTTTTGGAGAAGTTGTTCTTACGTCTAATTGGTCCGCTCGGTTTGGCCGTCGGTTTGAGGGTGGAATGGCGTAGAAAGCTTGATTCGGCTGCCGTAGCGAGTCATCAGTTTGTGCCAGAAACAGCAAGTGAATCGACCATCTCTGTCATTTGTGATGGTTCTTGGCAATCCGTGTAGCCATACAATGTTGTTTAGAAATAGTCATGTTGTTCGTTCAACGGTGACACTAGTTGTTGTTGGGATAAAGTGAAATTTTTTGAAATCCATGTTGACAACCACAATGATGGCATCATATTCCTTTTGTGTGACCAGATATCCAGTGATGAAGTCCATGGAGATGTGTATCCATGGTTCTGTTGGAATGGGAGTGGCTGCACAAGTCTGGGTGGCCTCGTGCGTCAGGAAATTTCACGTTGACACGTGTCACAGGATTAGTAGAAGTTGGCCACGTCGGTTTGCATCTTGTCCCACTAGTAGTACTTCGCCAGCTTCTTTAGCATCTTATCTTCTCCAAAATGACCACTGTACCAGGGTCGTGGCAGTCCTCGACCAGCATGCGGCGGAGTTTATCGTTCGGGGGAACGACCACCTAACGAGTAAAATGTCCCTGCCAATAGGGTGCGTCGTACCAGATTTTCGTTTTGTCATAACCATCATGCTGTTTGTAGCCATGTGTCAACAATTGCTCATAGTACGGATCTCTTTGCAGTTGAAGTGTCACTGCCTCAGCCTTCAAATCTGGTCGGTGGCTGAGTGGATCCGCTGGGTTGGTTTTGCCTGGCCGCAACTCAATATCATAGACAAACCAGATTCAAGGAACCCCATCCATAGGGTTTGAGGTTTGGCTGCGTCTTCAAACATTTTAGTGCGTGATTTTTGGTACGTATGATGTATCAACGGAATTCAAAATAGCACCGCCATGTTTTAAATGTGCTTACAACCGCCAACATCTCCTTCTCAGGTACGAAGTAGTTGAGTTCCGATCCATGCAACTTTCGTGACATATACGCGACCAGTTGCTCTCTGCTTCCATGGTCTTTTAGGAGAACCATGCCAATGGCTTGATTGGAGGCGTCCGCAGCCATGATGTTGTTGATTATTGGATTGGCTAATCATAGGGCTAGCGCCGAGGTCAGAGCATTCCGCAAAGCAGTGAACGCTTCTTGTTCACAGTCCCCAAATCGCCACTCGTTTTGTTTTGAGTGAGATTGGAGGGAGGCGCTGATACTGTGGCGTAACCCCGTACAAAACGCTGGTAGTAGTTGAAGAATTCAAGAAAAACTTGGAAGTCTTCGACGTTGGTCGGCGTTGGCCAATCAGCGACTGCTATCAACGTTTTCGGATCCATGGTCATCCATCTGCCGTTGATGACGTGATTCAAAAACTCGATCAAACGGCGACCAAAGTCGCGCTTCGAAAGGTCTCTGGTTACAATTTCTCCTTGTAAAACTTTGAGAACTTTTCAAGGATGTCCATCTTGCTCCTCTGGTGTGCGACTATATACCAAAATGCGGTCACGGTACACAACAACAAAATCGTCAAAAAAAATCATTGAACCAATGTTGTTCATTGTCGCTATGAATGTCACGGAGACATTTGTGAGTCCAACCGGCATGTCCATGAACTCAAAAGACTTGTAGTGTGTTTGGAATGTTTTCCTGTCAATGTCAGAGTCTACCAAATGGATTTGGTGAAAACTGCTGCATAGGTCAATTTTGGTGAAAATTCGGGCTCCTCGGAGTTGGTCAAAAATTTCGTCGGCTCCGAGGAGAGGGTAGCTGTTCTTGATGGTAGTGTCGTTCAATGTCCGGTAGTCCACAAACATCCGCACTTTGCCACTTTTCTTTCTTATGAATCATACGGGTACGGAGTATGGTGACGTGGATGGGCGAATGAACCCTTGACCATGGATCTAGTAGAGTTGTTTTTTCAGCTTGGCAAACTCATGGTCGCTCATCTGATAGGTCCCTCAAACTGTGGGTTGGCCGTCCAGTTTTAATTTTATGTAATGGTCAATGTCTTGTTGTGGTGATAAGATTTTTGGTAGTTTGTCGGGGAAGACATCCACAAACTCTCGGATGAGAGGTACAAACTCCTCACGCACCATTGCAAGCTTTGTTGATGCCGATGAGGCCAATGAGGCTGATGAGGCCGATGAGGCCGATGAGGCTGATGAGGCTGAAGAGGTCGATGAGTCAGCTGCTGTCACTTGTGCTTCCTCTATTGGCTTGAGATGTACAAGCCACTCATAAGCCCCTCGTCGAATATAGTTCTTGGCCACGTTGAGTGATATCGGTTGCAAGGGTCGTCGCTTCTCGGTCACTGCGGTTTCCTTTTCTACTTCCACCTCTCCAGCTTCCGCTGTCGTCTCTCATCCCACGCACGGAAGTTGTAATTTGCTACCGTTGCTTTCCACATAAACGTCGCCATTGTTCCAGTCGATCTGTGGATTGTGTTGGTACAGGAAATCGCGTTTGAAAATGATTTTGTGATCACTCATTGGACATGACATCAAGACTGTTACATCTTATAAGTCTCCCACTTGCAGTCGCACTGGTTCTCAAAGTCTCCGTATCTGTAATTTTCTGTCAAATGTTTTCCCTTCAAACACCCCTAGATTATTCTGCAAACTCAGCTTTCGAACCATGCCATTGCTTACAAGACTGTGAGAATCTCCTCCATCCAATAGTGCTGGTACCATTCTGTGACTCTTGCAACCTCGGGGTTGCACATTTAGCAGTATCACCGGTTGGTCGTCCTCATTTTCCTCGTCAAACTTTGCTATCTCAAAAACCCTCTACGGCACAGTGAGCTGTTTAGATGCAAGACTGTTTGGCACAGATCACTCATTTTGGACAAGAGTCGCTCGTTTCACACTTGTCCTTTGCCGTTTGTAGACTCATTTTCCCTTGCATTCCCCTCCTTTTTGGCCTACAGCTTGCTTCATTAGTTTTAAGCGCTATGCACGGCTCTTCCGCAACTATATCAGGTGCGTGTGTCCCCCTGGTTGATGGCTTCCACTTCCATCGGAGTCGAGGAGTCCCCCAACTGGCTTTGTCCGTTCCCACAATGATTGTGTGTGGGAGGTTTCTTGTTGTAGGATTCCTGAATCCGAACATTGTAGTCAGCGCTGGCAATCTTTTCTGCTGTTGCGATCATCTGCGATAAGTCATTCTGGATGCCAAAAACAGTGATTGCTCACCGGATGTCTCATTTGAGGCCGATGTAGTAAGAAAAGAGTTTGTCAGGGGCGATGTTTGCACCAGTGTGCACTTTGTCACGGTGGACTGCTGACGGAGGTGCTCAATTTTGTACCGAGTGTTAGACTTCTTGTTTAGCCAGCCAAAATGTGCAAGAATTGCGTATAATAATTCACTCCTAATTGTTGCTGGTACAAGCGTGTCTTGCAATTGCGAGTTGATCAGCTCCAAGGGTAGAACACCTGTGATTGGCGATATGAGATGAGCATCGTTGGCTGTCAATTAGGCCCCATTGGTCTCATGCTGTCGTTGGATGGCCTTTAGGATAGACCACCAACTTAACGTTGTGCCATGCAGGAGCGCAGCCGCGAGGTAAACTACCTTCCGATCGCCGTTGACCCCAGCAACAATGAAATACACCTCCAAGCTTGTCAGCCACATCCAAACCATTGGTCCTTTGGAGTTTGTAGGATCAAAAAGTTTGGGGGGGTCCGGACGAATCTTGGGTACGTCCAACAGTTGGGTGTTTCTCTCAATGAGCACAACTTCTCGTGCACATGCATTGTGAAGGACCTCCATCGCATCGTTCAGTTGTTGGAGAAGATGGATATTGATTCCCTTGAGCGTGGAAATACCGTTCACTAGTTCCTTGTTGTTCCACGCCTGTCGTCCAGTGCCAACTGTCATTCCTCTTTCAGACATTGAGGCTTTCAGTGAGGCGGCTGGTTCACCGCCATCAGATTTGTGACCAGATTTGTTATCGGAATCATTGGGGTTGATCCAGCTGCTGCATAGCCTGCCATGCCAGCGTTTGTTTGCTCCAGGGTTTGCATGCATAGGCACATTGTGCTCCTCCATCACCGTAGTTGTCGCCAAAGACCCGCTGCTGGTCGTCGGAGGTGCTCGCCCGCTTCACATCGTAGTCGCAAGGTCTGCGAAGTCTTGACGTGCAAGATGCACTGACAGCTTGTGCAATGTACTCCTCCAAACGAGTTTAGTCGGATGCCTCTCCATTACCGCAATGCTCTGATACCAAGTGTTATGCCGAATGGAGCATAGATGGTGAGCACGTAGAAGTTGCGAGGCAGAATACGGTTTGAGAATTTGGGACACTTGAGCAATTAATGATTAGCGGTAAGTGTACTTCGATGACAAGTTTCAAAACCATCAAACATGTATATAAAACTGTCAAGTTACAAATGAGACATAGTCCGGGTCGTTGCGTTGATTGTCAAGCGATATGTTGAGTCGTATTGTGAGTGGTTGGATCGAGAAGCTCCGCCAAGGAATTGGGGGGCTTTGAAGATTGATGGTGAAGATGCGAGATGCATCTTTATAAATCTTGATGTTTCTTGATGCGTCGAGAAGTCGACCAAAAGGTCGTGATACTCGATGGTTCTTGAAAGTGGTCAAAGTTGTCGGAATGTTCGAGAAGGCTCGTTGGAGGGTGAGGGAAGTTGGCTGAATTGTCCTCGACCGTCAGAGTGAAAACCGAGGTCTTGACGCACGTTGGGGAACTTTTGTAATGACAGAAATTCCCACTCATGAAGATTAGGGACTTGTGTACGTCTGGTACGTAACGCATTTGTTAGCAGTTGGTGGGGGAAATAGTGTGGATGGCTTCTTGTGGGGCATGGGTGAGCAATGGGTATCGATGGACAATAAATGAATTTACAGTAAAGGGAAAAGTGGTGTCAATGACTTCGTAGATGAGTGAGGAGCTCTCGCGTGTATTAGGTGTCGGGCACCAAAATTTGTGTTGGCCGGTTATCATTCTACTTCTCCTGCTTGTGGCTTCTTTCCACATTGGGAGATGCATGCTCTCACCCTGTTCAGCACTCTCATGTGTTCTTTAAGTGTTTTGGATGTTTCTTCATCGTCAAGTTGTTGGAGGAAATGGCCCGCAGCTTCTGGAAATAGGTGTTTTAGTTGGATTTCATTGTCAAAGGGGAAGCACTCAGATTTGGCTTGACCCGCGGGGTTATTGCCTGGTTTGAATAGGAACCAGTTGAAGGTGACATATTCTTGGAGGAGTTCTGAGCCTTCAAGTAGGAGGGGGAGGATTTGTGGGTCGCTGGCGTTGAAGCTTTTGAGGATGGTGTGCCATATGGAGTGTGTCCATTTGGCCAGGTCTGGTCTCATCCGGAGAATGTGTGGGTGTGCCAAAAAGAAGTGTCCTCGGTTAAGATAACTGTGTGAGTGGCAAGCTATGTCCTTCCACTTACTTGACTGACTTTGCAAAAACTTGTATGCGAGTAAGGTACTTTGTGCTTGGAGGACTGTTGATGGCCATAACATGCCGAGACCTCCTTGGTCTTTGGGTGTGATAACGATTTTTTTGTTTATAACGCGGAGTGTACTCTCTTTGGAGGGGGAGGCGAGTAGATTGAGGAGGATGTTGTCAATTTCTACTTGAGTGTTAGGGTGTGCTTGGATTGCTCAGCATTGGGCCTCACGGTCTCGGGTTTCTGCGATTTGACCGCTAAAGGACGCCCTTTTCTGCAATTCAGTTGACCGTTACTTCCAGGACTGCGGTCGACCAGACCAGCAGTCAATGTGGCTGCGAGGCAATGCCGTCGGACTCCCATCCTCGGTCATGGCGAAAGCATCCGTCCACAGACAGAGACGTGAACCGGACTTCAATGTCCAGTCTTCTGCGACCGCAAGGCCCAATGCTGAGCAATCCAAACGTACCCTTAGGAGGGGTTGGTTGGAGTTCTAAGTGGTATAAGAAATTGGGGTTGATGTATGTGTTGGTGGCGACTGCTTTAGTGAGCATGCTGCTATGGGTGTTTCAAAGGACTGCAGCTGCCTAGTTTTTATTGATGAGACCCTCCCACAGTTTTCTTGAGGTTATGTCATAGCCCAGGTTGATTCCAAGCACACGTTGTGGTTCTGAGGTGTAGCTAAAATGGCTATTTCTCCATTGGTGTGTGCGTGGTCAGGCTGGGAATAGAAGGGTTTTGTTGGCGTTTGCTTTTAGGCGTGTTAGTGCGAAACACTGGTCAGGATTAATGTTGCTTGGCTCAGTGCTTCTGAGGAGGTGAGGAGTATTGTGGCACCGTCAGCATAGGGTGCATGACTTGGGCATGTTGGGAGAGAAATGAGAGGGCAGGGGATTCTGGTTTTGAGGATTTAGTTGAGGGGTTCCATGGCAATGAAGTGAAGTCGTACGATGGGGCAACCTTGGTGCACTCCAGATAGTGTTGTGATTTGATTGGTTTGATGGCCGTTAATCAGAAATCGAGTTGGGGTGTGGTGAAGTGTGGCTTCAATCCATTTGGTGAAGGTGGGAGGGAATCCCATGTGTTCCTTAATGCGGAAGAGGTGCGGGCGTATTAGGGTATTGTATGATTTTTCAAAGTCCACGAGGAGGAAAGTGAGCTCATTTTTGTTTGGAATGAACAGTGTTGTAGGCGGAGGACGCTTGACATGGTATCTTTAATGTTTTTGCCATGAAAAAGGCCAGTTTTTTTTAGGCTGATGATGTGGGGGAGTGTCTTTTGTAACTTTTTAGCGATGTGCTAGGTTAGGATTTTGTATTCTGTGTTGAGGATTGAGATTGGCCGGTAATGTTTCATGAGGGTGGGATCGCCTTTCTTGAAAGAATAGGCAAGTGAATGAGTCTGTGAATTCTGGGTGTTGTCCAGGATGGAGTAGGACATCTTGAAAGAAGGTGAGGAGTGAGGGGGCAAGGCTTTCTGGGGCGTGTTTGTAAAAATCTGCCACGAGGCTGTCTCCAACAACTGAGAACATACAGCATCAAAGAAGCCAGAAGCATTCTTAAAAAACTTTCACATCTTTGCGCAACAATTGTAAGCCTCCAGCAGCGTCTCTACCTCCAGCCGCACAACACCGGACTCAGACAACTGCAACACCGAGAACACCATCCTCATGGTAGAACGCTTTCGACACCAACTTGCTCAAATTAAATACACCAAGAACTTAGAACAAGCCTCTCAAGTCCTAAGCAGCCTTACCATCATCCAAGCCTTGCGTGAAGACAGCCAACCACCAACCATGAATGCTGCAGAAATGAGCCAAGCAGTCACCAGGTTATACATAGACCTTTTTATGCCACCAAAAAAAACTCGAAATGGATTACTCACACTTCTCCAAGCATTCAGTCAAGTTACTCGGAGTTGCTATTTGCTACAGCTTCGGAGTTGTACCAAGTGGTAGAAACTCCCGAGTCGTCGTGGAACAAAGCCAAATTCATGTGAGTGACGAGGTGACAGAACGGACTTTCATTGATGCAGAACACACGGAAAACACTGTATAATTGCTTTCGCTAGTGGCTGCTTCAAAGTTCCCAGCATATTGCTGCAACCACTTGCTACAGAAAGGCAACCCTTTATTAATCCATTCAATATCACACACCTCGAACCTACACATATGCGAACACGCTGAGTTGTTAAGGAGTGGTGTGAAGGATGCCTAAATCCCTAGGGATAGTGTGACAAGCAATATTTGCTTGCAATACGAGTTCAAAGATGCATCGATTTTGTAGCTGTTTGAACGAGTTGTTCACAACTCAAATGAAGTTGCTGACCATAGCTTTCACAAAATGCCATTAATGATTCATGTTGTGAACACATAATTTCTCTTGCACCATCGAGGATAATGGTTCCACCAATATCTTGTGCACTAAATCAGTGGATATCACCGATTGTTGTTTTCACAATGCTTGTCACGTTGTTTCTTTGAAACCAGAAACACTAGCGAGGGTCCTCCTGAAAGAAAAAGAAGAAAAAAAAGATCTCACAAACTAGCCACAAAGGCGACGGTTGCAAACTTCATAGTAATCCCAAAACGCATCACAAACCTTTGCAGAGGAACGATCTCCTACGTTATCTTACGTGATCCGCATAGTTGCTCATAAAATTGTAGAGACTGTGTCGCGTGTTCGAAGGAACTTGCAACTAGATACAAATAAAATGCGAGAAGGCATCACTGATAAGAAAGTTCCACGTTGCACTGTAAGGTACTGACAACAATGCTGTCCTTTTCGACCTTAGTACCCCATTTAACTTGGCGGCCTATAATCATTTTTTTATTGCACTATTCCTTATTGTTGTAGTATTTTCAAATATATCCTTAGGTACTCCGCATCTATCTGCCATTAGCGTACATCATCCTCTGTTTTGTGACTAGATCAGCAGCCATCCCACCTTTCAACAATAATTCATTGTTATGTATCCCACCTTCACCTTTTACATCAATAGATGTCCCGTTTTCACTTCTGACTCCACAATTTGCCCTCTCAGTCGTACCAATTATTGTCTGATTTTATTTTTTCTGCAAGTAAAACGTGCATCGCATCGAGAATGCATTAAGGATACATGGCAAGGTATCATCCTTCTGTGCTTGTAGTTGTTATTCATTGTGTCTTGTTAGAGAAGGGAATAAAATAGGGTCTTCATCATCAGGTGCGTAGTACATTAATGCTGTCTGCATCACCATGCATTGGTGTCGTCTTCCAACAAAGTAGATGGAATGAAAAAATGTACATGGTAGTATCCAATTACTTCAAAATGTGCGAGTAAATAGTCAACAAAATATGAAGAAAAAAAATACATCAACCCTGTTCACACTGAGAAACCTTGGACACTCAGAATTTGACATAAACATGTACCCTATGGGGTATATAGTGTAGGAAGATCTTAATGCAGGATATGTAACGACCAATTTTTTCAAACACAAGGCTCATTGAGATGTACTTTTGAATGATAATCCATTTTCCCCATTTTATTGGGTACCCATACGGTCTACCAATTCTGACTCGGGAAATTTTAAGGAAATACACCCCAGATAGCAGTTCGGAGACATACACGTGGCGAATGTTGGAATACGTTGCCATTAACATCTTCCCGCTAACTGCAAAAGCGCCTTGGCTTGTTGGGTCCTTTGGCGCAAGCTGAAGCCAAATGGAAAACTCGACCGATACAAGGCTGGTCTGACAGCAAAAGGGTTCTCCGAGATCCTAGAAGTCAATTTTGATGAGACTTTTGCTCCATGTGGGCGGTGTGCCACTACTCATGCACTCTTGAGCCTTGTCGCACAACATGACTGGGAGTTGGAACACATGGATGTCAACAACACGTTCCTACATGGATGCCTCCACAAAGAAATCTGCATTATCCATCCACCAGGCTTCACTGATGGTACGAATAAGGTCTGACAACTACACAAGGCCATGTGTAGCCTCAAGCAATGGTCGCATTGTTGGAACATGGAGATGTCGTCCACCCTCCAGAGTTGTGGCTATAACTTTAGCACAGTCGACACAGCGGTTTCCAGAGCGCCCCGTTGGAGCCCTTTGTAGCCATTCTCGTGTACCTCAATGACCTTCTCAATGCCTCGCCTAGCCCTGCAGTTGTCCTCTCGGCCATGATCATCCCTCGGTCCACGTACAAGATGGACTTCTGCCCATCTCAATTGTTTCTCGGCATGGAGTTTGAGCAATATCACAAGCATCATATGTTAAACGTGCCTTAGGTTGCTTGTGCTTGTAGCCTTGGAGATCGCTTTGCCTCTATGTTGGCCAAGGTCCCCGTTGTGTTGAATCAGATGATGCCAGCAGGTAAGCGCTTGCCAAAGTCCACTAATACATCACAGGTGGGGGACGGTCGACGTTACCAACTACCTCCGCGTAATTGCATCTCTCACGTATCTCGTCACCATGTCTCTAGAAAATCTGGATTTCATGATCAACTTCCTGGCTCTTTTCTCACAACAACCCCGTCATTACCACCTTGAGCCTGTCCTGCATGTCGTCCGCTGTGCGCTTTATACAATGAGATTCGGGTTGTACTATCACTCATAGCCCTCTATGGTATTTGATGGTTATACTGATAGCGACTGGGAGCATGGCACAAATGTGCGCAGTCGTATAGGATAGATCTTCCTTGTCGGCGGGACAACCATCACGGGGAAGAGTAGAAACAAGGGTGCATGACACGCAACTCAAGTGAGGCTGAGTACGTGGCGCTCGACGTAGGTACGTGCAAAAGTGTGTGGCTTTGTTGCTTGTTGCAACAGTTGAGTGTAGCCATCCACTTCTTCACTCTTCGCGGCAACAACCAGAGCACAAAAGCGATTGTTGAGCACAATGGCATGCAAAATTCACGCATGAAGCACATATAAATTGGTCATCACTTTGTGCGCAAGCACATTGCAGCTGGATAAGTCCAGGTCGTCTTGGTTGATATGCATCAGCATCATGCAAACTTCCTCACCAAGGGTCCAAGCAATGGCATCATCAAGGCGGCTGTGCATGCAGTTGGCCTGTTACGTGCTTGTGTTGCTCATGCCTGATGTTGCTATGTTCTTCGCCTTACTCTTCTGTTTTCTCGTCTCGACATGTGGATGTCTGTTCGTCCCGATCTCCTTTGTGTGTGTGTGTGTGTGTGTGTGTGTGTGTGTGTGTGTGTGTGTGTGTGTGTGTGTGTGTGTGTGTGTGTGTGTGTGTGTGTGTGTGTGTGTGTTTTGTCCGTCTGTGGGTCATGGAGGAATGTTGTAAGCGCACAAGTGACCTCTTGACTCTGTACACACACACACACACACACATCATCACTGCAAGTGACTAATCCACGTGAAGCTCTCTGGAACTGTAGCATTGGACGCACGATCAGTCGTGTGGTTCAGGCGCCACAGCCAAGTGCAAGGAGTTTTCCTGCATAGGTTGTGTCTGATACGTCCGATTGGGATACGCTTTAGAGCTCCAAACATGTGTTCTAGCTTTTTTTTAACATGGAGCAAACACAAGAAGAGATTGCATGCACCCAATACGCTCGTGGTCGATGTGGTTAGACTGTTTTAGCTCTGCATGTATTTGGGTTGTTGCGTGTGTGTGGCCAGGTTGCTGGTCCATCGTAACCACACGTCCAGGTTATTCGGGTGTGTGAGAAAACCGCTGTCGGCACGCTGTCGATGAAGCTGCTTCGATCCCTGGGTAGCAGCCAGGCCCCACGCGAGTGACTTGCGTGGGGCCCAGCTCGGCACTATCCAGAACGCGCGCTCATGACTCTTGGCACTCTCGCTCTCTTTCGTTCTGAACATCGCACCAAGTGTTTGCCTCCCAAATCCATGGCGTGCAATTCCTCACGTTAGTTGGCACATGTGAGTTGCACGACACGCCACTAGGACTGTCCACATACACTATCTATCTTGCTACATATTCCTCCCACCATACCGTGACGGGGTGGCGGCTGCTCCAGTGTAGTAAGAGTCATCTTCACGGGAAAGAAAAGAAAAGGAAAGACATTGGAATGCAAGTGTCAGCTACTGGTGTCTTCATGCCAATCTCGAGCGGGGTTTTGTTTTCTTGGCACAGTTGAGCACGGATACCGATTCAGTACATGCCTTTATTGTGCCTAGGACAATCAGACAGCCTGGAAATGTCTAGATGACTTGTATGGACCCATTCTTGCAAGCAAGCAAGCAAGTAGACAGACTTCAAGCACTGTTGAAAGTCTCTCTGCCATTGCTCGTAGTGAACACCATGAGCTCATGACTTTCTGGGCGACAAATCAGTGAGATTCTGAGAGGAATGAAAGGGGAACACTGCCTACATCTCGCACCTGGCAGCAAGCCGATTCACAAGCTGCTTCAAAACAATCTTCTTACTCAACCTAAATTGAAACACCAACTCGAGCTCCGGCAGCATGTTCACCAACTCTTCCTGGCACAGTTCCTCAAAGCCCCTCTCTTCTGCTTCGGCAACCTCTGGGCTTGATCGGCCCATCTGGCCAAACACGGAGTGCTCCCTGCACGCGTTCACCACCGAGAGTCCGTTGTCGTCGTCCTCCATCGTGCTTGTGAAGTTGGTCTTCAGGAGGCTGGCCGCCCGCATGCGTATGGCCGTCCCTGCGACCGGGAACGAGTCGGAGTTGAGGTCGTCGATCCACGCGGCGAACGAGTCGCACGTCAGCCTTGGGTCTGTGATCCAGCCAAACTGGATGGCGGCGATCGCAAGTTGGTCGTACTCCGGTGCTGCAAGCGTTTACGGCAGGGACAAAGAAAGACAGTACTGGGCAGTCAACGGAAAGTTGGTCATACTCCAGTGCTGCACAATTTTCTGGCAGGTACAAAGAGAGACAGTAGTTGGCAGTTCATGGGCAAGTTGGTCATACTCCGGTGTTGCAAAAGTTTACAGCAGAGACAAAGAAAGACAGTGACGTGCAGTTAAATGGGCAAGTTGGTCACACTATGGCGCTGCAAAAGTTGAGAGACAGCAAGGACGGGTGGGCAGCCGTCACGTACACTCCGGCTGGTGGGCAGTTTGTACGTCAGCATGCGTTGGAGCTTGGGTCTGGAGTGCGTTTCGGACCTAACCGCTACGGGCTAGATGTCCAGAGAACTTAAGTGCATCGTGTTTTGACCTTGAACGCGTTGCCAAGGTCCTCAAAACGCGTGCAAAAGCGTTGCAAGAGTAAAATTTCTCAGAACATAACTTTCTCTTCGAGCGCTTTGCACAAAAGTTGCAATAGCAAATTTTCTTCTTCAAAGTGTCGCAAAGCATTTGAAAACAAAACCATCCTGCGGCGCATCTCGGGCCTGCCAATCACAAGATGTTTTGCTTTGCAGCAACATCATCTCGCAGAGGACTGAGAGAATGCGCTCACTCTTGTTGTTCCGTGTAGTGGAATGGCGCGCCGCAGTGCCGGACGACATTTTCGAAACGACGACTCGCAAAGTTCATTACAAAAAACATAATTTTGCATGGGGACTAAAGCAACTGCACTCACTCTTGTTGTTGAGTGTGATGGAGTGGCACGCCGCGATGCCGGACAACATTTTCAAAACGACGACTCGCAAAGCTTTCTACAAAAAACATAATTTTGCATGGGGACTAAAGCAACTGCACTCACTCTTGTTGTTGAGTGTGATGGAGTGGCACGCCGCGATGCCGGCCAGCAGCCGCGCCTCCACCCGCGCCCCCCACCACGCGTGGAGAGGCGAGTTCCTGCCCGGAGTCTCCCTGTGCTCCAGCTTTGACGCGTTCGCCGCGTACTT
>SZWC01010301.1:56229-67231 GCA_023375785.1 Penium margaritaceum
CTTACCGTCGTCGAGTCTGTTCACTCGGAAGAGTGGAGGCAACATGACGATGCAGTTCAAAGGACACCTAGCTGGTGCTCCCGTGAACGTACTTGCTGACACTGGAGGGGACGGCTCTTTTGTTAGCCTTGGCTTTACCTGTCAGGTTGGCCTGAAGTACAAGCCATCGAATGGCGCAGTTGTTGTCGGTGACAACCGTACGGTACCCGTAATCGGTACTAGTAAAGCAAAAATTTGTATTCAAGGGTACACACAGAGTGTCACGTTGAAGGTACTCAACCTTCTTGACCTGTTTGACGTGGTGCTAGGCGATCCCTGGCTCCGTGACAACAAGGCTCTAATGTGCTTTGAATCAAAGCGTTTGATCCTCCGAAAAGGACAACGCCGCTTTACGTTGATTCCGAGTACGGAATTATCACCGACCCGACTCAAAGTCCATGCCAGCTTGTCTGCAATGCAGGTCAAGAGACGTATTCGACAAGGTTGTCGATACTTCTTGGCTCAGCTGTAGAAAGTGGAGGACGACATCACGGAAGACACACCACAAGAGATCAGATCTCTATTGGCGGAGTTCTCAGATGTATTCCAAGACCCACCGGGTAGGCTTCCACCAGAAAGACACATGGGCCACACGATTACGCTGTAGCCGGAGGCGACTCCTCCGTTCAGACCCATGTATCGCCTTAGTCCAGCAGAAAGGCGAGAGGCCGAATGCCAAATCAAAGAGTACCTTGCAAAAGGATGGATTGAGCCAAGTAGCTCGCCGTATGGTGCGCCGATCCTTTTTATGAACAAAAAGGACGGTGGTTTACGCATGTGCGTGGATTACTGGGCGTTGAACAAGCTGGCGATGAAAAAATCGATTCCCCTTACCGCGGATTGAGGACCTTTTTGACCAACTCCAAGGCGCAAAAGTATTTTTATCCTTGGATTTGTCTCAAGGGCACCATCAAATCCGCATCACGAAAGAGGATGTACCCAAAACCGCGTTTCGAACGCACATGGGACACTATCAGTTCCGAGTGTTATGCTTCGGGCTTACAAATGTCCCGGCAACCTTCCAAGGAGAAATAAACCGAACGTTCACCAAGCAACTCGGCCAGTTTGTCTTGGTTTACCTAGATGACATCCTGGTTTTCTCCAAATCTATGGAAGAGCACATAGAACATCTGTGCAAAGTTCTCACAATCCTTCGGGAACAAAAGTTCTATGCGGAAGTGAGCACGTGCAAGTTTGCACAAGATGAGCTCAAATACCTCGGACACATCGTCGGTAAGGACGGCATCCGTGTTGACCCACGAAAAGTCCAAGCCGTTGTGGATTGGCCACGCCCCGAAAATGTTGGGCAGATTCGGTCTTTCCTCGGCCTTGGAAACTACTTTCGACGGTTTATGCAAGGGTATTCGACCCTTGTAGCACCGCTAACCAGGCTCACGTGAAAAGACGTGCGTTGGGAATGGACATCTGATTACAAGAACGCTTTTCTCAAAGTCAAAGAGCTTCTATCCACAGCGCCCGTCCTAGTTCTTCCCAATCCATCGCAACCGTGGGAGGTTCGATGTGATGCGTCGATAGTAGGACTTGGAGCCGTCCTCATGCAGAACGGTCACCCACTTGCGTATGAGAGCCGAAAGCTCATCCCCGCGGAAACGTGGTACACGACTGGGGATCAACAGCTCCTTGCGGTAGTACACGCTTTCTAGATGTGGCGTTGCTACCTAGAGGGTACTGAAGGGGGTGCGACGGTCATGACCGACCATAATCCATTGGTGTTTTTCCAAACGCAACCGAACCTGTCAAGACGACAGGCGCGTTGGAGCGAATACTTGAGTCGATTCTCGTTCACATGGGAATATCGGGCAGGACGCATCAATGCGGCCGATCCACTAAGCCGACAGCCTGTGGAAATTAAAGCAACCACCGAGGTCAGTGGGTGTTTTATGGCCATTGCAACAGCAACCGTACAACCACCAGATCCCCCTGCACCTCTGCGGCAACCACCATGAGAGATTATCCATTACAACGGTTTTGTAAACATGATCGGGATGGGATACTGTGTAGATTCTTGGTTTCAAGACTCTCGAAATCTGGACAATTACGGCTTGGTGGAGGCCGCAGGAATCTTCTGGCACGGAGAACAAGTTGTTGTGCCAAACTCGGGAGACCTTCGAGCAAAGGTTATCTCCCAGTTCCACGACCCGCCGGTCGCAGATCACGTGGGACCTCGAAAGACCGGACAGGCACTCTCGGACCACTATTGGTGGCCAGGGTGGAGTGTCGATGTCCGTAAGTATTGCATGACATGCGACCCATGTCTTCGGAATAAGGCTAGTAACAAGAAGCCTGCGGGACTCCTCCAGCATCTTCCCATTCCTGGGACTCCATGGGAGTGCGTCAGCATGGACTTCATTACTGGTCTTCCGGACACGGCCCGTGGCCATGATGCAATACTAGTGGTTGTGGATCTTTTGACGAAGATGACACACTTCATTCATACAACCATTGATGTGAACGCAGAGGAGACCACTTGTCTTTTCTTTGAGGGCGTCGTAAAGTACCACAGCTTGCAGTTGCGCATTATCTCCGATCGAGATTGAAAATTTCCTAGTAAGTTCTGGCAAAAGATGTACGAGTACTTCGGCAGTGAGTCGCAAATGTCGACAGCATTTCACCCTCAAACTGACGGACAAACAGAGCGCATGAATCGCACTCTAGAGCAGATGCTCCGCATGTACGTGGACCCTGCCATGCATGATTGGGACGAATTCCTAGCACCGGTAGAGTTTGCGGTGAAGAACTCGGTGAACAATTCCACACAGTTCACACCGTTCGTGTTGAACAGTGGTCGGCATCTAGTGGTACTCTCTTCATTGGTGAAGAGTGGGAGTACAGGAGGGCAGGTTCCTTCCGCTCAAGCCTTTGCCAAGCGCATCGACTCCTTGTTACAGGAGACGAAGGGTCACCTTCAAGTAGCTCGGCAGCGACAAAAGGCATATGCCGACAAAGGTCGCCGAGAGGTCTCGTTTGACATCGGTGACAAAGTACTGCTTAGCACTAAAAACCTTTGGCTGAAGTCGCCAGGGGCAAGAAAACTTCTACCGAAGTGGATTGGGCCGTTCCCCATTGTGGCACGCATCGGGCCAGTGGCAAACCGATTGCTACTTCCGCCGAGTATGAAGATACATGACGTGTTTCATGTGAGCCTGCTGGCTCCATACAAGGCAGAAGGAACCGTTCAGCCACCGCCAGCAGTCCTGGCTGCCGACGGCCAATACGAGGTCCTTTGCCTACTCCAGCACCAAGAGCGTGCTCTTCGGTCGCGTGTTGTCATGGAGTACCTCGTTCATTGGGCTGGTTGTGGGCCTGAACATAATTCATGGGAGCCCGAATCTCGGTTGCCCACAGGGGTGGTCAACGAGTACTGGAGCGAGCTTGCAGCTCGCACAGATCGACGCGTGGCATGAGGTACCACCTGAACGCAGAAAATTGAACAACATTCCCATAGGGCAGCATTCATGGACAGCGACCATAGGAGGTTGGGGACGCCCAACATGGTTGTCGCGCGGACGCTCCAGCCTAAAGGGGGGAGGCCAGTAGCCGTGCTGACCTACAAGCTGCAGCCTAGGTCAAAGTACCATGCACGTGTTCATGTTTAGCTGGTGATTGAAATTATTAACTTTCTTTCACAATGTTGATGACTCACTGACTGACAATCCTACTTGTTGTTCATGAACCGGGACGGTTCATAATAAGTGGGGCGGAATGTTGCGGGAGGGCCGGTTCGGCCCTCCCACCTCGCTGAAGTGAGGGGTAGTTGTGCACCACCCCTTGCGTCAGCGAGGGCTGGCCGGCGGCCAGCACTTTGCTGGCCGCCGGCCAGCTCGCTGCCGGCCGGCTGGACGGCTGGCGGCCGGCCAAGTGGCCGGCCACCGGCCGGCCAGCCACCAGCCGCCGATCGCGGCCTCAGCCCGATCGGCGGCTGAGAGGCCACAAGGGCCTCGAGGGCGAGGCCTCGTGGCCTCGTGCCCTCGCCCCCCATCGCCCTCCTTGCAAACGAGCAAGAGAGGGCGAGGGATAGGGGGAGCGAGGGTGAGGTCAAAACAACTGGCGCAAAATCGCCTGCGTGCCTCGCACGCAACGATTTCCCGCCAGAATGACAAAAAACGTGAATCGAAGTTCGTTTACGATGAACTTCGACATAAAACGAATGAAATAACTCGTGCGAACATACGAGTTTGAGGTAAAAACCCCCGGTTTGGGTCCCAAAACCAGGGGTTTGGTTAAAAATGGAAATGGGCCTCCGGAGACTCTAAATATTCGAGTCTCCATGCTCTGGGTCGTTGATGACGATTGCCCCTCAGTCTTGCGAAGGGGGTAAACCCCTGACGTGGACTGAGAACGCCATTCTGCGAACTCCGACGACGACTTTAGAGCAGGAGCTGGAGACTCGGCCCGTTACATATGGGGTGAAGACTGTACTTTTGAGAGGGGCGAAAGGGTGCATGAGAAGCGGTGTGAATACCCGCATTTGTTAGATGATTTGATAAAGTGTCATTTGACGTAAGAAAAACATGGAAAGGATGTCTTCCAAAAAGTGTGACACTCTTTTCCAGGAATGAGGGATAAAGGAGCAAAGGATTAGACAAGAGGTATTGGAGGGACAGAAGATTTCGGCTGATTGCAAGGTCGCTGCAATTTCCGACTGACCATGTCTGAGACGCCCCCATTCTGAGAATAATGGCCAGGTCGCCCCCATTCGAAAAACTTCTGGCTAGGTTGCCCCCATTTTTTATTAGTTTCCCTATTTGCTCCCATTCTGATAATTATGGCCACTTCACCCCCATTAATGGGGGCGACCTAGCTAAACATTTCTGAAAGTGGGGGCAATACGTCGATCATATTTAACCTTACTAGGCGTTCTAGCCATAATTCCTCGGAGCACCAAAAGTGGGGGTGACCTGGCCATAGCTTTCCATGATGGGGGCGACCTAGCCATTTTTCTCAGAATGGGGGCGTCTCAAACATGGTGGAGCGAGAATGGGGGCGACTTACAAATTCGCCCAGCAAATTCAATGACTGGTGAAGGGAGTTCGACATGAGTACTGGTGGGAAAGCCTTCAAATTTTTTTTTATGGATAAGTAAATGGCATAACTGTGGCCGATTAAAACGCAACATCCTAGACTAAGGGTTTTCCTCCAAGCTATGAGAAGGGACATTCCAATTATGTGGAGAAATTCTCTTCAACCCACGACTTGGATGACATAGGCCTTGTGAGAACGTCGCCTCATGAAAGTGCCATGTATTTATCAATAACTTTCTTGTAGCACCTGCTATAGTTAGATAAGCCCACCAAATGAAAGAAAGTATGTAAGAAGACAGTTCAATTGAGGACACATGGGAGTTGAAGTTAAAGGGAAAACTTTCCCCAGAATGGATGTTTATGTGGAAAAAAAAGTAAGAATGTAACGGGCATCCCCTGGTTGAAGAAAAGAATACTTCACTTGGTCAGCTTGGCAACCACAATTGTTGTTGACCTTTTCAGGGCAGGATTTCCTCTTCAAAGGGAACATGCACTGGACTTGGAGTGAAGCAGAAGGCCCATATAGTCACCATCACAGGAAATATATAATGTCATGAAGCTATGACCTATGGAGTTGGTTACTACTTCTATATGGATGTGGAAAATTCAACAAGAACGAAGGGTTTATACATCTAAGTAAGTGTTTATGGCCATTGCTTAACTCTACATATGTGTTTGAATTATGTCAGTACGGGATGGACACCTTGATTTGAAGACTCAAAGGGCTCCAAGTAAGTTAATACTTGGGCGTTGAGAGGTAAACACGCCAAAACATGCGGGTATGTAAATCATGAACAATGATTGGGGAGTGTTGTGGCAGATGTGAGCCAGCGTCAAGAAAGGATGGAATGGCTTTTGTGATGGTGTGAATGCATTAGAAAGGAAAACTTGTTTTAGGGCTGCATGCGACTAACTGAAGCTCCTCTTCCAATGATAGAACGAGCATAATGTCAACCGTATGACTATAAAATAATTATTGGATATGTAAAGGAATGGGAATGCCTTGAAGGTGATCTTGTGACATGTTTGTGATAGATTCGTAACACATGAAAATGGGGTGGGGGGGGGGGGCAAAGGGGATCCTTGGAGTGTTTCAACCTCAAAGTTATCTTACATATGTTTCTTCACGGTTTCAATTCTGACAAATAACCCTTCCAGATTCAATCATGTATCAAATTTATCAAATACCCGTATCATAAAGCAGTAATAATGTTTCTCGACAATGCCTCTCAAGTAGTTTTATGTCTCATACATGAGATGAGCCGTTCATCATACTAGTCTTTGAGTATGACGCAAGTCAATTGAATAAAGAGCCCAGGGAGGCAAAGGTGGTGGAGCGTGGAAATAGGAAGCTCTAATTGAGCGAGTGAAAATACTTGTTTACACNCAAAGGGGATCCTTGGAGTGTTTCAACCTCAAAGTTATCTTACATATGTTTTTACACGGTTTCAATACTGACAAATAACCCTTCCAGATTCAACCCTGTATCAAATTTATCAAACACCCGTATCATAAAGCAGGTATAATGTTTGTCGACAATGCCTCTCAAGTCGTTTTATGTCTCATACATGAGATGAGCAGTTCATCATACTAGTCTTTGAGTATGACACAAGTCAATTGAATAAAGAGCCCACGGAGGCAAAGGTGGTGGAGCGTGGAAATAGGAAGCTCTAATTGAGCGAGTGAAAGTACTTGTTTACACGTTTTTTTTAGAAGTAGAGCAAGTGGTCCAATGTTGGAAGTGTTTGAATTGGTCGAGAGTTAGTTGGATTTTGTTTTGTTAAACCTAGCATGATCCTCATGGATGATGTTGGGAGGGACATTTGTAATTTTAATGATTAATTGTTTGCTCATTTTACGCTCAAAATTCAATGGAGAGATGAGCTCATACCTTGTAACGTCAGAATGGTCCCCTTTCTTGTGGATGCTCATTGACAACGGATGAAATATTGACAGATTGGGATTAACATTGCATTTATTTTTTAATACCGACAGCAGTGGTTTCCTTGTTTTTATGAGAGGGAGTTTTGGAGAATTCTCTGAGACGTCCATTGTGGTGAGGGTTTTTGCGAGTGCGCTGGGTTTAGGTGGCATCCACAATCTCGCTTCAAGAGGTGGGACCACTCAATTGTGTGAGGATATAGAAATCGGTTTTCTCCCAATATTGATAGAGGACAAGTCGAATAAATGATGAAATAAATTAATGCTACTGATAAATACACTTGAAACAATCTCAAAGAATTGTACAAACTCTTGAGGGGGATTGGCAACGGGTGTTCGTATCATGTGAGGTGAGAATAAAAGTGGACAATCTCCATGGAGAAGAGTAAGGGAATGAGGAGGGGCAATCTCTTTCATGCTCTATTTCATGCTCATTTGTACCTTTCCTCTACGTTACATATTTTGATAACAAAAATATGCATATTTTCTTTCATAGATGGCATGGATGTGGGCCAAAAGGTGTGGGTTGGGTGAGGAGGATTATGAACATTTGGTCAATGATAGGTGGTGTTTACGCTACTTAAGTAACTTTCACCTGTGTACAGATTCACGTCGGCCAGATTGCTTCTTTTTTCACGTCATAAAGTCAAGTTCAGAAGTAATTTTTGGGATAAGGGTCTTCCAGTAAAGACACATTCAAATTGCAAAAGAACTTGTTGACTGTGGAGGGGGATGTAAGCTTATGAAGTTGGTCGTGATGTGGTCCAGAGTTTACGACACAAGAGGAAACTGCATAATTGGGCAAATTTAAATATGAGAATCATGTGCTCATACATGTGGTCTATCTGCAAATGGAAATTGTGTTGTAAGTACTAATATGTGTATAGAATTTCACAGTGGAGAAAGAGAGTGAATGGATCAGGGAAGCCAACACTTGTCGGTATCAAAGAAAGAATGTAATTGTCAAGGTCTTTGACAGAGGGAGGTTAATGCATAAATCTAGTGAAATGTTTGATGTCCCCATCCAAGAGAAAGGGTACGTTGGGTCTGAAATCTGCGTGAATTGCGTCCCAAAAGGTGGACCACTCAGAGAGGTGAGGGATGTGACAAGAGGCTACAATGCAGAGAGAGATGGACCATCAATAGATAGATATAAAATGCACGACCAGGGCAAATAATACATGATTTTCTCACCCTGGTGTGGTTTTAAGTGGCCTCAATAGTTCCTCTGCATGTGCAAATTGTCAAGAACTAGAGAGGATAAACTTTGGCACACGCTGAGATTGAAGGAGATAACTAAGGCTGCTAATGTTCATTTCTCCAATGATCGTGATGACAATGTCATGCATGTGGAACCATTGATGAAGGAAGTCTGAAATTTGAGGAGGATTCAATCCATTGCAATTCTTACGCAATATGTTCTGGGCTCAGTCAATCATGTTTTATAAGCAAGATAATTAGAGTTCATGTCAACGTACTTCATATCCAATGTGTTAACTCCAGAAGAGAACATTTTGACCATTGAAGTGGAAGCTTCAATTCCTTGTGACAAAATTCAGTTGATTGAGCTATCTGTGTACCAGGAACGGCATGTCCAGACATTATTGAAATACACTTGAACCTTCATACATAATGGTACATGTTTTTTTTATCGCACTGCGAATGGGAGGGAAGGAAGGAACATGTATACAAGGTAGCCTCAAAGGAGAGGATGCTTCTACACAGAAGAGGTTGTCTTTCGATCCTTCTATTTTAAACTGGAGATTATTGCTTTAAGGAAGGATAGGAAATGGAATTTAATCAGTTAGGATGAGAGGAAGATTCATGGGAAAAAATCACATTATTTTTTTGCTGAGGGGAGAGGAAGGGGGTTAAGAAGAAAGAATGGGTACAATACATGATTTCAAGTGATTTTTTGCATTATAATTCTTGCAGTCTAGGCACTAGAAGGTTGGAGTAGACATGTGTAGGTGAACATAACTTTTGTAGCTAATGAAACCAAAACCATGCACTCTTTAAACAGTGCTTTATGGAAAACTCACTCATAAGGAGGACTCATGGAACCTTCATTCCAACTGTGGCACAATCCTGTCCTAAACCCTCTTATGATATGAATGAAAGTATGAGATATGCTCAAAGTGACAAGAATAATCATATTTCATAGCTGAATAAGTACCTTGAGCTGAATTCCAACCCAGAATGCTCCAAAAGAAAGTTGCACTGTCAAACTCAGATGACTATGTTTGCTTTCTGCTCGTGTACTTAAACATACATTGTAGCAAAAGTGGATACTTTAAAAAGTCACCCGCTGCCACCACAAATTTTTGGAAGATTTTTAGGGGCAGCTTACCTCTTCAGCAGCAGCTTGATTGTCCTTGAAGTGGCAGTCAAGCAGGCAATCATGTGGCAGCTTGTCTATGTATTGCGTAAAGACAAGAATCCCATTGCGCAAAGACAAAAAACCCATTGTCGCACTCCTAATACACTCCAAGTTGTGAGGAAATGTCTCCATCTCCATTCCTCGAATGCAAATCATGTTTTTAATTTTTATACACTTTAATGTGCTCAAAAAAATTTGTCTGAAATCATAGCACATGTATCATTGATTAGTCCTGTCAAATATCATGTAGTAGTATTTCTCACCAATTCTTGTCATAAACAAACCTTTTACTTACGCAAACCCATTGCGGGCCACCATTGACTTTGCAATGACGTGGACAAGTCATTGATGTTGGAAACACGTGAATGAATGATTGTTATCTCAAACAAGGAGCTTCCATAAAAAAATCGATCCATCCAGGATGATATTGTATAAGGAGTGCAACCTAAGGAGTATAGCTAAGGGACCTCAGAAACTTTACAACTGTCTTTGGTGGAGGTAAATGTGGATGGGAGGAGAGGGACTCAATCTCCACTCCTCATATGTATTTGAAATTTGTGATGCATACACATCTGTTTGTGTTGAAGATGTGTGGAGGATGAGTATTGCACATGAACTGTTGATTTGTCTCCATGGATATGCATATGCAAGCCATGGTACTTTGTAACTGAAAGCACTGTGCTGGGATTTTGTGTTCTTTCAAACCCTTGATAGACCATCACAGATAGTATGACAACATCAACAAGTCGTAATGCAGATAATGTACTCATTATGTTTTCTATCAGGTACGCTACTCAATACACCAATAATCCTCAAATACAAGAAATCACGGGGCTATTCCTTTCAGTGTTCATCAAAGTTATGATGAAGAGGTGCATGTCCTCTTTTTCGTTTTTGTAAGGCCTTAGGTCTGGTTGAGTGTAAGTCATCATCTTTCAATGGACAATCTTTTGGTGAAATCAATTATCCACCCACTTTGACTTCCATGTGGAAACCCATCACATTCATGAAATAGATCAAATACTACTTGGGTTGTGGAATTCACTAAGTGGCTTTAACATAAGAAATTCCACATGCATTTGAAGGACCGTTATGTTATCTTTAAATTAAACATTGGCCCTCATACCACATAATATCTCATAAAACATCAGGTATTTATTTTGCGTTCACAACACTTCACGAGGATACTCGCACTAAGAATAATCATTCTCTCACCATAGAGTTCAAGTAAACAACATGGGTAGAGGATTGAACCTGAAAAAACTAGCATTTTTTCGATCAGGCACTTCAACCTTCCAATTTTGTTTTAAGGTATGGATAGTCATGGTCATTTTGTACACCTTTATATGGGTGTATAGTTTTGTATGATGATGCATGAAGGTTTCATGGAGTTTCTGATATGGAGTGTACCTATGTGGCGAGTGTGTGGGAGGAGTATATGTGGAAATGGGTGATATACGTCCACTAGTGTATAATGTTGCGCTTAAGATTTACAAGTGAATGATAGAGGAGGGGGTTCTATATGATGAGTGTATGGGGAGATGGGTGCTAAATTTACACTAAATTATAATGGCAAAATTTAGATGTGTAGGTGAATGGA
>SZWC01010302.1:10363-39354 GCA_023375785.1 Penium margaritaceum
CAGGGGAAATGCTGCCGGATTTTTTCCGGCAGCATTGACCCGCCTGGTGGCGGCGTCAAAATTTTTCCCACGGCCACTGGGCCAGGGGAAATGCTGCCGGATTCTTTCCGGCAGCACTGACCCCCACGTTGGACGCAAGGAAGTGAGCGGCCGACCACGTTAGGCCCCTGCTGACGACGGAGCAAGGCAGCGACGTCCTCAGGTGTGACTGAAAGCAGCAGCCAGCAGCAGCAGCAGCAGCTTGCCGCGGCAGCGAGCAGTGGCAGCAGTGGCCAGCAGCAGCAGCAGATAGCAGCGGCTGGCAGCAGCAGCAGCTCGCTGCAGCAGCAACCCGCAACAGCAGCAGCCGGTAGCACCAGTTGCTGTAGCAAGCAGCAGCCTGCACCAGCAGCTGCTCGCAGCAGCAAGCAGCAGTAGCAGCTACAGCTGCAGCAGCCCGCAGCAGCAGCTGCTGCAGCTGCGAGCAGCCAGCTGCTCGCAGCAGCTGCAGTTGCAGCAGCCCGCAGCAGCAGCTGCTAGAGCTGCGAGCAGCCAGCTGCTCGTTGCGAGCAGCGAGCAGCCAGCTGCTCGCTGCGAGCAGCCAGCTGCTCGCAGCGAGCAGCAAGCAGCGAGCTACTCGCTGCAAGGAGCTTGCAGTGAGCAAGCAAAACCGAAAAAAAAACAAAACAAGAAAATGGGGACCCCCCTCGATCTGTTCCTCTGTTGAGGAGCAGCAGCAGCAGCAGCCGCTGCAGCAGCAGCAGAAGCAGCAGCAGTAGCTGCAGCAGTAGCAACAGCAGTAGCAGCTACGGCAGCAGCAGCAGCTGCAGCAGCCACAGCAGCAGCAGCAGCAGCAGCAACAGCAGCAACAGCAGCAGCAGCAACTGCAGCAGCAGTAGTAGCAGCAGCACAGCAATAGCAGCAGCAGCTGCTGTTGCTGCAACAGCGGCAGCAACAGCGGCAGCTGCAGCAGCAGCATCAACAGCTGCGGCTGCAGCAACCACTACTGATGTCAGCAGCTGTCTGCTGACGTCACTGCTGACGTCATCAACCACATACACAAAAAAAACAAAAGGAAAAAAGAGGGGGAAACCAAGAGGACACCAGGGGACTCTGCTGACGTCTGCCATCCTTGGCAGATGTCACTCTTGACATCAGCAGCACACACCCAACACCAAAGGACAAAAACAAGGCTTTGGACACACCATGGCTGACTCTCACGAGGCGGAGGGGTCCTCCTCTGCGGGGGGGACCCCTACCTCCCCTTTCTTGCAGCGCCTGCAGCAGCAAGAGCTGCACCAGCGGCAACAGCAGCAGCAGCAGCAGAAACAACAACAGCAGTAGCAACAGCAACAGCAGCAGCAGCAGCAGCAACAGCGGCAGCCGCAGCAGCGGCAGCAGCTATAGTAGCCGCACCAGTCGCCGAAGCAGCAGCGGCAGCCACAGCAGCGGCAGCAGCTACAGCAGCCGCACCAGTCGCCACAGCAGCAGCAACGGCTGTAGCAGCAGCAGCAGCAGCCGCTACACCAGCAGCAACAGCAACAACAGTAGCGGCAGCTGCAGCAGAAGCAGCAACCGCTATAGCAGCAGCAGCAACAACAGCAGCAGCAACAGCAACAGCAACAACAGTAGCAGCAACAACAGCGGCTGCCACTACAGCAGCAACAACAGCAGCATCGGCAGCAGCAGCAGCAGCAGCCGCTGGAGCCCCAACAGCCCACTGGTGTCATCGGCGATGACCCTGATCCCATCGTGGCTCTTCAGCACAAGCTCGTCGCCTTGACGCAGCAGCTTGCCGTGCTACAGCCACCAACCTCCCAGCCTGCCACCAGTGTGCTGCCGTCATTTGTCCCTCCAGGACACGCCAGCCCGGCTGTGTCAGCTGCCACCTATTACCTCGCACAGTAGCAGACTCAGCGCCAGCGGCAGACAGTGACCTCCGTCCTTGGCCCCACTCTGGGTGCCGGCCGCAGGCAGAAGGACTTTGAGACTCCGGAGCAGTTCCGGAGCTGGGAACTCAGCTTCCGGATCTGGGCCCAAGGTGAGGGTCTCTGGATGTACTACAACCTCCCTTATGACTCCACCCAGGCCGACCAGCTGTATGACGCTGGTCGCGCCGTTCGTGCCTTAGTCCCTGTCGCTCCTCCGGCGTCCCGCCTGGCCCTCGAGCCTTTCCTCGGCGACTTCACCACTGATGTCCCTCCAGACCCTGCCGCCGCCTGGCATGTCCTCACCAGGCCCCATCGCCTGTCCAGCGACGCTGAGATCAGTCGCCTGCTCCAGGAGTTCAACTCCCTACACATGGGGGAGACCGAGACGGTCACTGCCTACTGGCAGCGGGCAGAGGACATCCTTCGACGCCTCGGCACATCCGCTCCGCCCCCTCTGTCCGCGCTTCTCACCATCAAGCGCGGCGCCACCAGCGCATACGCGGACGTCTTCGTGCACTACCCCCAGGACGTCCTCTCCACCATGGCGGCCCAGGGCACCCTCATGCCCTGGGCGTACGAGCTCTTCCTCCGTGTTGAGGAAGCTCGACAGGAGTCCCAGCTCCATCGCATGGAGGCGCTTGCATCCCCTGCCGTCGCCTCCCCTGCCGGTGCCTCCCTCCCCGTCGCTTCACCTGCCATTGCCTCCGTGGCTGTCGCATCCCCCGCCGCCACTACCTCATCGACGTCAAAAACGAAGAAGAAGCGCAAGAAAAAAAAGGGCAAGGGTCCGTCGCCACAGCAGCAGCAGCAGTCGTCGATCGGATCCAGCGGTGGTGGCGCGGTCTGCCACAACTACGGTTGGCTTGGACACGGGTGGTACACATGCCCTCTGCCGACGGGCGAGGCCCGCGTCATCGCCACCGTGCGACGCCTGCGGGAGCACCGTCTCGCCTCTGCCGCCGTCGCTACTGCTGACACTCTGACCTTGTCCAGCAGCTCGGTCGCTCCGACAGTTTCGCCTGTCCTGCAGATGCCCCCGCAGCAGCTGTACTACTCCCAGCCATCGGCGCTTCCGTTTCCTTCGCCGGCCCAGTCCTCTTACTACCCGGGCTCCGGCGCTGTGACTCCGTACTCGGCCTACACTCCTGGGCCATCCTCCTGTGAGCGTCAGCTGGAGCAGTACATCGCGCTCCAGCTTGGCCTGCCTCGCCCTCCTCCCCAGGGAAGTGCGAATTGCGTCACTTCTTGCCCTCCTGCACAGCCCTGCATGACTGAGTCTGAGCTGCGATCCTGTCCCGTCTCTTCATTTGTCTCGTCGTCTCCTGTGGTCTCTTCCACCCCACTCCTTGACGACATTGCGTGGCTTGACGATTGGCAGTCTCATTTCGCACCCCCTTCCACCGCGTCCGCGTCCCTTGCTTGCTCTCATGTGACCGTCAGCAATCTGGCGATCCCTGTCCAGGATCCTGCTGAGACCTGGATCATCGACTCCGGGGCCACGCATCACATGACGGCCTCTCGCGAGGCCTTCAGTATGCTTCGCCTCGTCGGCGATGTCTCCGGTGTCCGCACAAGCTCCGGACAGGTGTTACCGGTCCGTGGTGTTGGTGTGGTTCGTTTCCGTGATCCTGCCGGTGACGTCTTTCTGACTGATGTTCTGTTCGTCCCTGGTCTCGAGCTCAGCCTCCTTTCCGTGACTGCCCTTGACCGCATGAGCATGGACGTTGTGCACTCGCGTGGTGTTGGCACTGTGTCGTTGCGTCCGTCTGGTCTTGTCGTCCTGCATGCCACCGCCCGTGGCAACCTGTGGCATGTCCCTCGCCTCCTCTCTTCCTCTCCCGTCTCTGCCTCGTCGGCCGCCACAGGCCATGTTTTCGTGACCAGTACGCTTTCTCCTCAGTACACCCGCCTCTTGCACCGCCGTCTTTGTCACGTCCATTCCGCCGCCATAGACAGCATGCTCCGCACCCAGCTGGCCAAGGGCCTTGACCCAGAGACCTTCCCTCTCCCGTGCCCCACCGAGTGCATTGGCTGCGCTCAGGGGAAGATGCATCGGTCCTCGTACCCCTTGTCTTCCTCCCGTGCGTCCGCCCCACTCGACCTGGTCCATTCGGACGTCATGGGCCCTCTCCCCACCGCGTCCGTCGGGGAACACGGCCGCTATGTCCTCACCCTCACAGACGACTATTCCCGCTACCGCTGGGTCTTCTGCCTCCGGTAGAAGAGCGATGTCGCTCGGGCCGTTCAAGACTGGCTTGTCCTTGCCGAACGCGAGTGTGGCCGCCCTCTTCGTCGCTTTCGCTCTGATCGCGGCGGCGAGTACATGGGCGAGGCCACGGCCTTTCTCGCCTCCCGCAGCATCCACCATGAGACGTCCGCACCCTACACACCCGCCCAGAACGGCGTCTCCGAGCACTGGAACCGCACCATGGCCGACGCCATCCGCACCATGCGCGTTGAGTCCGGTCTGTCCGATGGCTTCTATTTTGAGGCCATGGCCTACATGACCTGGGTATGGAACCGGATTCCCCACGGTCCTCTTCCCCGCCAGTCCACACCCTACCAGCACTGGTGCGGTCGGCGCGCGGACCTCCGCCCCGCTTGCGTCTGGGGTTGCGTCGCCATTGTATGGCTGCCCGCCCCACAACAGGGCGGCGAGCTCGCCCCGCGCGGCCGCCCCTGCACCTTCCTCGGTGTGTCTCGTCAGTCTAAGGCCTGGCGGTTCTGGGACCCGTCCCGGCACTGCATCGTCGAGTCCCGCGATGCCCTCTTCTTCGAGGACCTATTTCCCCGCGACCTCATCCGCTCCGGCTCGTCCGTGTCCCTCCCGTCACGTGGGGGAGTGTTGAGTCCGTCCTCCGTCCTCTCGCTTCCGGGTGACACAACACTCCGTCCCTCTGAGCCGGTAGCTCCTGTCGCATCCTCTGAGCCCGCAGCCCCAGTCGCGTCCGCTGGCCCCTTCGGGCCAGCAGCGTCGAACGCGTCCGCTGGCCCCTCCGGGCCAGCAGCGCCAGTCACGTCCGCTGGCCCCTCCGGGCCAGCAGCCCCAGTCACGTCCGCTGGCCCCTCCAGGCCAGCAGCGCCGACCGCGTCCGCTGGCCCCTCGGGGCCAGCAGCGCCAGTCACGTCCGCTGGCCCCTCCGGGCCAGCAGCCCCAGTCACGTCCGATGGCCCCTCCGTGCCAGCAGCGCCGACCGCGTCCGCTGGCCCCTCCGGGCCAGCAGCGCCGGTCGCGTCCGCTGGCCCCTCCGGGCCAGCAGCACCGGTCGCATCCGCTGGCCCCTCCGGGCCAGCAGCCCCAGTCGCGTCTGCTGGTCCCTCCGGGCCAGCAGCGCCGGTCGCGTCCGCTGGCCCCTCCAGGCTTGCAGCCCCAGTCATGTCCGTTGGCCCCTCCGGACCAGCAGCGCCGGTCGCGTCCGCTGGCCCTTCCGGGCCAGCAGCCCCAGTCACGTCCGCTGGCCCCTCTGGACCAGCAGCCCCAGTCACGTCCACTGGCCCCTCCAAGCCAGCAGCGCCGGTCGCGTCCGCTGGCCCTTCGGGCCAGCAGCCCCAGTCGCGTCCGCTGGCTCCTCCGCGCTAGGCGTCCCGTCCGCCTCCGTTGGCCCGTCAGACCCAGTGACATCTCCTGCCCGGTCGCGCTACACACGTGGCCTACGCGGCAGCCTCCGACCTCGGCCGACAGTGCAGACCGTCGCACTGCGTCCTGTGGCGCCTCGACCCCCTGTGGCTCCACGTGTCTCCTCCACTCCCTCGGTCGTGAGTGGGGACCCTGGCACGAAGGCTCTCGGCCTGAACACCTCGGCCATCATCTCCGACCTTCACCCGGGCTCTGCACTGGGCTATGCCATGCTTCATCACGAGCATCGGCATGCTGTCATGGCTGCACTCGCCCGCATCCCACCTGGAGCTCGTGATGCACACGCCCTCTCCGTCCGGTCCACAGCACGCCCGGAGGACCCAGCCACCCTACGGGAGGCTCGAGCCTCTTCTCAGGCCGCACATTGGGATGCCGCCTGCGTCGAGGAGCTTTCTGCTTTCCGGCAGCACCACGTGTACAACCTCGTTGACCTCCCTCCAGGTTGGAAGGCCATTGGCGCCAAGTGGGTCCTCGGTGCAAGTGGAAGCCTGACGGGTCCTTGGACAAGTACAAGGCCCGCCTCACAGCAAAGGGGTTTGCTCAGGTCCCTGGAGTCGATTACGACCAGATCTTCGCCCCTGTCGGTCGGTTCTCCACTAGCCGAGCGCTCTTCAGCCTGGTTGCCCAGCATGGGTGGGAGTTGCATCAGATGGACGTGAGCAACGCGTTCCTCCATGGCTCACTGGAGGGTGAGGAGCTCTACATGGTGCAGCCCCCAGGCTTCGACGAATGTACTGGGAGAGTCTGGCGGCTGCGGAAGGCCCTCTATGGTCTGAAGCAGTCGCCTCGGTGCTGGAACCAGGAGATCAGCAGCACACTTCTCCGTGGCGGCCTCCAGCGCAGCACCGCTGACCCCGCACTCTTTCTCAGCCCACGAGGTCAGACCTTTGCCGCAGTTCTCGTATACGTTGACGATCTCCTCATTGCATCGCCAGACACGGCCGCCATCCAGCGTGTCAAGGACTTGTTGCACGCCGCCTACCAGATGAAGGATCTCGGGTCTGCCCAAGTCTTCCTGGGCATGGAGCTCGAGCGTGATCCCTCTCAGGGCATCCTACATGTCCACCAGGCTGCCTATGTGCAGACCCTGTCAGCTCGCTTCGCCGAGGACCTGCCCCTCGTGTCCAGCGCATCCTCACCCATGTCGCCCGACGGCCAGGTGAAGCTGAAGAGTCCTGACCCAGCTGTTGTGGGGGAGCCAGTTGATGTGACCACGTATTTGCGGATCATCGGGTCACTGGTCTTCCTGGCGACGACGAAGTGTCCAGACATCGCGTTCGCCGTCAACCTCCTGGTCCAGTTCTCTCAGGATCCGCGTCACCTCCACTACGAGGCCGCGATCCGAGTGCTGCGCTATGTCGTCTCGACCCCTCGGCGAGGTCTCATGTTCCGCCGCCAGCCGTCCGTCGTCGCAGTGGGCTACACCGACAGCGACTGGGCGGGCAGTCCAGACGGTAAGAGTCGCACAGGCTGGATCTTCCTGATCGGTGGCACAGCTGTGTCCTGGCGTAGTGGCAAGCAGGGGTGCATTGCACGCAGCACTGCTGAGGCTGAGTACGTGGCCCTTGGCTCAGGCGCGTGTGAGAGTGTGTGGTTACGTCGTCTGTTGTCCGAGTTGTGTCAGTCTGTCGCATCCATCACCTTGCATTGTGACAATGAGAGTGCCATGGCCATTGCAGATAATGACGGTGTGCATCACACTCGCACAAAGCACATCAATGTTGAGTATCACTATGTGCATTCGTTGTTGCACGACGGCAGCATCAACATCGTGTGGGTTGAGACAGCACGGCAGCTGGCTGACTTCTTGACCAAGGCACTGAAGCGGGACTCGTTTAAGAATGCTGTGAATTCAGTCGGCGTGCGTCCGTGACTTGCTTTCTTTGTCTCTGCCTGCACTTCTGCGTGTCCTGGGGGAGTCTGTGTGTTGACCGTGTCTCTGCCCGCCCATGTGCACTACGCCTGTGAGTCATAGGGGAGTGTTGGTTTTTGCGCTCATTGTGCTTTGTTGTGTCCTCCCGGCTTGTGTACATCGGCGTGCAGATGACTGACGGCGAGACTCGACGCTGATGGAGTGTCGTCCGGTTGAGCCGACGCACGCTGAGGTCGTCTCCCAATTCGCTGGAACCCCCTCTCTCCGGCGACGTGTTCAGCTCCATCGGCAGGCCTCCTCGGCGGTCGCGCTACCGGCAGTCACTACCACCGCAGTCGCTGTCTGCATGCGTCCAGCGCGTACTGTCGTGCCTGCGTCGTCATGCGCTGCCTAAGGTCCCAATTGCATGTTGCATGGCCCTATTTGGCAGCATAAACCATCGTGGGCACTGCCTAGGTTCAGGCTACCATAACTCCTCGCTACTATTTTTCTAGCATATTTTGACCGCACGGCTGCGTTCGCAGCATCGGTATTATGGTATGGTCCAGTTTTCAGGCAAAACGGACGACGCCCGGGTTTTGGGCAGTCGGCCGTCTGGCAGGCTTCACCGAGAAAACCTTCCAGCCTGAAATTAGCTATTTTCTGATTGGCTGATGAACTGAGTAACAAGCTCTATAGAGCTGGGGGGCCCTAGAACTTGGAGGGGTCCCCCATTGCTGTTCATTCTTGATTACTAAGCAGTTACTATCAGTTTCCAGCTGCTTTCTGGCGCTAACACTGGCGCGCGCACTTCTGAGTAACAAACCCAGAGCTTCCAGACTTAGACTCTAGAGCAGCAGACTGAGGGGGCAGCTGACTTAAGCAACGAGCGTGGAAGCCCGCACGCTGCATCAACAACGTAGCTGCCCCAACCTGCTGCCTAGTTTCCTTTTTAGACATGCCAGGCGTGGATGGCGACTCCCGTGAGTGTGAGATTTGTGTGCTTCAGGAGNATTGCTAATCAGTTACTATCAGTTTCCAGCTGCTTTCTGGCGCTAACACTGGCGCGCGCACTTCTGAGTAACAAACCCAGAGCTTCCAGACTTAGACTCTAGAGCAGCAGACTGAGGGGGCAGCTGACTTAAGCAACGAGCGTGGAAGCCCGCACGCTGCATCAACAACGTAGCTGCCCCAACCTGCTGCCTAGTTTCCTTTTTAGACATGCCAGGCGTGGATGGCGACTCCCGTGAGTGTGAGATTTGTGTGCTTCAGGAGCGTCTCCGCTAGCTCCAGACAAGCTCTCGATCCCCACACACATCTCGTTTTCCCGAGATTCGATCGTCGCTTGACCTCCATCCCAATGAATTCCCACTTCTACGTGTCTTCCCCATCCCTCGTCCTTCTCAGCCTGTGGTTGTCCTCCCTACGGAGCGGCAACCCAAGAAGTTCGAGATACTACCCCAACGATATGCTACAGAGGACGGTTTTGACTGCTGGGAGATCCTTTTCCAGGTTTGGGCCACTTCAGAGGGAGTGTGGCTCTACTACCATAGTCCGTATCAGACTACGGACCGAGCACAGGTGCTGAAAGCAGCTAGGGTGATGCGCGGACTCCTTAATGCCATGCCGCGCGAGACCGTCGTCGACTTTCGCTCATTCCTTGACGAGGCCGGCACAAGCACCGGCGCTGATCCACGCGGGGACTGGGACTGGCACTATCCTTGCTTGCTACAGATACTCATGCTACCCTTGCTGCTCACATTCGTGCCTTTCACTCCCTTCGTCAGGGCCCTGCCGAGCCTGCAGCCGACTACTGGCAACGCGCCATGCGCATCTACATGCACCTTGGGACCTTAGGAGGTACACAGCTGTGGGAGGCTCCGCACGATCATGCTCGGAGTTCGCCTTGAGCTCACGGACATCTTTACAAGGTACAACAACGTTGTGCTCGAGCCTTTTTGGCCTCACTACAGCTTCTTCCCTGGGCGCACCAGCTCTTCCTCTAGGTGACTTCCGCCCGTGAGGCAGCCGTGGCTCATCAGGAGACTCCCCTTGCTACAGCAGTCATTGTATCACCACCGACGCCTCTCCTGTAGTCCCCTTCTCTATCCTCTGTCACATCCTCATCTTCCTCTTCTTCATCCACCCCGCTTACGCCGACTCAGACACAGGGTGTCGCGGTAGCAACATAGGGTAAGAAGAAGAAGGGGAAGCACGGCTCGGGTCAGTAGCAGTCATAGTAGCAGCCATCATCGGGTTGTAGCAGTGGACGCTCTGTTCACTACTACCACTGTGGAGGTGCCCATCGCTAGACTGAGTGCAAGCAGTCACTCAACTAGGCGTGGATTACTCTCGGGCTTTAGGCTGCACACGCACTCCGTTCTACGTCCAGCAGCACATCCTCCGGGCGCGCAGCGACCACGACTGCAGCGGTTCCCGCTTCACCACAGGCGAGAAGCGGTGACCTGGACCTGCATGACCGCACCATCGCCGAGCTCCGACACCTTCTGGCACTTTGCTTTCAGGGAGGTGCATGTGTGTTGTCACAGCCTGGTGGTTCACAGACTGTCTGTGTGTTTGTTCTTGTGGCTCGGGATGACTCGTGTTAGGGGGTTACAGTCGGCATGTGATGACGATGGGCCTGACTGTAACAATTGGATTCATGAGTCTCACCTTTGTGCCTTTCGTCGTTCCTCCCCACCAACTGCCTATCGTCCTTTTGATGCCGAGTGTTCCATTGCCCGTTTTACAATGACGTCCTCCACTCGTGATTTCGGTGGCACTTGGATCATCGATTTCGGTGCCACTCATCACATGACCTGTCGTCGTAGTGACTTCGTTGTTCTCGGCCCTATTGTATCTGTTCATTCCGTTTGCACAGGCTCTGGTCAGTCCTTGCCAATCCATGGTATTGGGGTCGTGTGTTTCGATGGTCCGTCTGGTCCCCTGCATCTTTCTGAGGTGTTGTTTTCGCCTGACCTTGAGCTCAGTTTGCTTTCTGTACGTGCTTGCACATTGATGGGACTCTCTCTGGAGCACACTGCAGACTCCGCGACTTTGACTGCTATTGACACTCGTGGCGTTGTTCTTCGTGCCTGTGTTGTGGATGAATTGTATCATGTCTCTCGCACTTCTCCTCCTTGCTCCCCTTCCCCTTTAGTTGGTGTTTTTTTCACTGGAGTTTTGTCTCATGAGCACCAGTGTGCCATGTACGCTCGGACAATGTGTCAAAGCTCATTCAGACACAGCCCGCCCTTGGTCTTGACGTGGTTTCTTTTGAGAAGCCTCCCAAGACCGGCCGTCTCTTCTGCGCTCAGGGTAAGATGCTTCGTTGTACCTACCTTGACTCCCATTCTCGCGCATTTTGCCCTCTTGAGTTAGTCCATTCGGACCTTCTTGATCCTCTTCCCATCGATTCTCCATCCGATCAGGGTCGATGCGTCCTGACCCTGACGGATGACTTCATCCGGATGCAGTGAGTCTATAGCCTACGCTAGAAGAGTGACGCTGCTCTCGCGGTTCGCCTCTGGCTTGTGATGGCTGAGCGTCAGTCCCGTCACACGCTGCATACCTTCCGCTCGGATTGCGGCGGTGAGATTCTTGACAAGATGGACGACTTCTTTGTCGAGCACGAGATCTTTCACTAGGTCTCCGCTCCTGCTACTACCCAATAGAACGGTGTTTCTGACCGTTGGAACCACACCATGGAGGATGCCGTCCGTGCTATGCGGTCTTAGTGCGGTCTCCCGGATTCCTTCGCTTTTGAAGGATTTACCTACATGACTTTGTTGTGATGATGTCGGTCATACACAGTTGTACAGTTGGTTGTGACCACTTGGCCGTGTCCATGCTCGTGCAGATCCCTGAGGCAGACCCAGCTGGAGACGGAGTCCCCTGAGGTGGTGCTCCACCCGCTGGAGGCAGTCTGGTAGCCTACCTGGTGTACCAAAGGGTTGCCACGACCTACGGACTGCGTTTGGAGACCTTCAGGATTTTCTCGGTGGACAGCCCTATCAGGCTGATTTGCATGTTTGTTTTCTTACACTCTCCGGCTGCTGCCGGACATAGGCGTGTGACCAATCGTTGTGTCCATCGTTTTGTCTTGCATCCGTAGGATCAGACGGCGCTCCGTTTGGACGCCTGCGCGCAGAGTTATGGCCAAAACAGTGGTTTTGGGCCGGTTCAGGACCGACAGGTGCCGCCGCGTGCGCCACCCGCTGTGAGCTGCGGCGGCTATTAATGCTGTGGACCCGTCATTTGTCATCTCCCTCTGCACATTCACTGGAATGCAGCTTCTGAGACTTGTCTTGTCTCTCCTAGCCTGACCCTTGCTGTTCTCGCACCCGCTTGCATGCTAGTGCGTTAAGCTGACCGGTCTGTGTCGCCACGTCAGCAGCAGAGCAGCGAGCCAGAGCTCGCACAGCTGCGCAGCAGAGACGTAGCGTTTGCAGCAGCAGTGAGCGACAGCAGCAGCAGCCCTGAGTGGCAGCAGCAGCTCAACCCACCGCAGCAGCAACGGGTCCTGTGAGGGGGGGCCACCACCACGCAGCAGTAGACGCAGCCACGACAGCCGCATCAGTCAACACAGCCGCGACAAGAGCGATCGCAGCCTCTCTACCCACGGCCGTAGCAGACGCAGCAGACGTGGCTGTGACATCAGCCGCGGAAGCAGCAGCGAAGGTGGCAGAAGGGAGCTGCTGCGGCAGCAGCAGCCGCGGCAGTGGCAGCTGCCGCAACAGCAGCAGCCGCGGCCTTGGCGGTAGCCGCAACAGCCAGCAGCAGCTGTGGTTACGGTAGTAGCAGCAGCAGCCGCGGCTGCTGTAGCAACAGCGCAGCAGCACAGCGCAGCAGCGGCAGCGCAGTAGCGCAGCAGCAGCGGCAGCGCAGCAGCAGCATCGCAGCGTAGCAGCGGTAGCGCAGCAGCGCAGCAGTGGAGCGGCAGCGCAGCAGAGCAGCAGCAGCAATGGCAGCGGAGCTACAGCAGCGCAGTGCAGCAGCGGCAGCGCAGCAGCAGCGCAGCGCTGCCGCGGCTGCGCAGCAGCAGCGGCAGCACAGCAGCAGCAGCACAGCGCAGCAGCGGCAGCGTTGCAGCAGCGCAGCAGCGCAGCGCAGCAGCAGAGCAACAGCAGTGCAGCGCAGCAGCACAGGTAGTGGCAGCGACGACGGCCGCAGCCCGTTGCTGACATCAGCAGACCCCTGCTGACGTCAGTAGTGAGTATGCTGACATCATCACAGACGATGAAATGTTTTACGAAAAGTCAATTTTTGCCAGCGTTTCAATTCCTCGAGAAACGCTGACGGTTCTGTGTTCGGACGACTTTTGCACCGCCTCAGCATGGAGTCAAGCAGCTCCAAGGGCAAGGAGCCGGAAGACACCGTCACGAGCGGGGTCCGCAGCCCACGGTCAAAGGCGATTGACTTCCTACTGGTGGAGCAGTCATCGCTCCGCCAGCGCCAGGATGAGCAGTCAGCGATTCTGCGGCAGATCCGCGATGCCTTGGTCTCTCTGTCTGGGACACCGGGACATCAGCCCGGGAATGAGAGAGAGGCAACCCCATCGGGCCAGGAGTCTGCTGGTCTCGCTGCCGTCCCTGCGCAGAGACGAGAGTCCATTGTCGAGGAGTGGGATCAGGCTCCCCCTCCCACTGGGGAGGATGCGCTTCGCCGGCTGATGGAGCAGATGAGTAGCCTGTGCATTGAGACGCCGGCGCCCAGTCCGAGGGGACAGCAGCAGCAGCAGCAGCAGCAGCCGGAGCGGCAGCAGCAGCAGCAGCAGCAGACCGACCCGCATCAGGCCTCGGGTGCCGCTGGGGGAGCAGCGTTGATGCCTCTCATGCCCTTCTCACGTCCTCTCCCAGCACCACCTGAGGTCCAGCTCCCCACGGAGCGACGACCCAAGGACTTCGAGACTTCCCCGCCTCGCTACGACAGCAAAGCGGGGTTTGACTGTTGGGAGGTGCTGTTTCAGGTATGGGCGGACTCGGAGGGGGTCTGGCCCTACTATCACAGCCAGTACCAGACGGATGATCCGCTCCAGTCCCTCGCGGCAGCGCGTGCCATGCGTGGACTGCTGTACGCGGTTCCACAGGAGACAGTGGTCGACTTCCGCCCTTTCCTGGGCGCGCCTGGGACGGGAGCATGCGCAGACCCGCGCCGTGGCTGGGAGCTGGCGCTGACCCTATTTGCAGCAGAGACTCACCCNTCCCCGCCTCGCTACGACAGCAAAGCGGGGTTTGACTGTTGGGAGGTGCTGTTTCAGGTATGGGCGGACTCGGAGGGGGTCTGGCCCTACTACCACAGCCAGTACCAGACGGCTGATCCGCTCCAGTCCCTTACGGCAGCGCGTGCCATGCATGGACTGCTGTACGCGGTTCCATAGGAGACAGTGGTCGACTTCCGCCCTTTCCTGGGCGCGCCTGGGACGGGAGCAGGCGCAGACCCGCGTCGCGGCTGGGAGCTGGCGCTGACCCTGTTTGGAGCAGAGACTCACGCGACCCGGTCCACGCGCCTTCGCGAGTTCCACTCTCTTCATCAGGGACCCTCGGAGTCAGCAACTGAATATTGGCGTCGGGCCATGCGCCTGTACACTCGCCTGGGCACCGGAGGCGGCTCTCAGCTCTGGGTGCTGGACACCATCATGCTGGGAGTGCGCCCTGAGCTCACTGACACCTTCTCCCGCCTTGACCAGGATGTCCTCGTGTCCATGTCCGACACCCTGCAGCTGCTGCCCTGGGCGCAGCGGTACTTCATCCAGGTCGCGACGGCTGACGAGGCAGCCCGCGCGCATCGGCAGGGCGCTATGGTCGTAGCAGAAGTGGGAGCGACGTCCTCTACGCCTTCCACACCGTCGTCCGCCTTCACCCTCACCAGCTCCACCTCTTCCTCTCTCGCCTCCTCCCCTGTTGCTCCGACAGCCACTGCAGCAGTCGTGAAGGGGAAGAAGGGGAAAAAGAAGAAGGGACCGCAACAGCCTTCTGGTGGCACCGGACGGGTTGTCCTCTGCCACAAATGCGGTGGACCTCATCGCTACACTGAGTGTCAGCAGGAGCTGGACTTGGCGAGGATCACCTGCGGTCTTCAGGCAGCCCACGAGGAGTGGATCCGCACTAGAGCAGCAGCCTGTGCCGCAGCGACCTCGGGTGCAGCACCGGCGGCAGGCCCGCCGCCATCCGGGGGGAGTTCCACGCCGGACCCGAGGGACCAGACCATCGCAGAGCTACGTCGACTGCTAGCACTTCGCTCTCAGGGAGGTGCGAGTGTGCTGTCACAGCCGAGTGTTCCACAAACTGACTCTCCATCTGTGTTTGTTGCATATGGTCCTGCTTGTGGGGGGGCTGCGTCGCCTGGTGAGGATGAGTCTGACAGCACAGAGTGGTTGGATGAGTCGCATCGTCGTGCATTGTCCCGCTGTCCTGCCACACCTGCTGAGCGTCCAGCGCAGGTAGCGTGCTCCGTTGCTCGTTGCACCGTGACCACCACAGGTCGTGAGGCGAGTGGCCACTGGATCATTGACTCAGGGGCCACTCACCACATGACCTGCGACCGTACCGCCTTTGTCGTGCTTGGTCCTGTTGGGTCTGTTCGGTCAGTGCGGACAGGTTTTGGGCAGTCACTACCTGTTCAGTGGACAGGGGTCGTACGGTTTGATGGTCCGTCTGGTCCCGTGTACCTTTCTGACGTGCTTTTCGTGCCTGATCTCGAGCTCAGCCTGCTCTCTGTCCGTGCCTGCACGAGGATGGGTCTCTCTGTTCACCACTCCTCTGATGATGCCACGATCACAGCACTTGACACTTCCACGGTTGTGTTGCGTGCCACTGTTGTGGATGACCTGTATCGCATATTGCGCTGCTCTGCCCCTGACTCTTCCCCTTCCTCGCCTGCTCGCGTCTTTGTCACGGGGGTGTTGTCTCCTGACCACCAGCGCCTGTTACACCGGCGCCTGTGTCATGTGAGCACGGACACTATGTCCAAGCTCATCCGTACACAGCCCGCCCTCGGTCTTGACGTGGCTTCCTTCGAGAAGCCGCCTAAGACCGACTGTCTGTTCTACGCTCAGGTTAAGATGCATCGCTGCACCTGCCCTGCCTCCGTTACTCGCGCGTAGCGTCCCCTGGAGCTTGTCCACTCGGACCTCCTCGGACCTCTCCCTGTCGAGTCTGTCGCTGACCATGGTCGGTATGTCCTTACCCTCACGGATGACTTCACCCGCATGCGGTGGGTCTACTGCCTTCGCCACAAGAGCGATGCTGCTCTTGCCGTGCGCTTGTGGCTCGTGATGGCTGAGCGTCAGTCTCGTCACTCCCTCCACACCTTCCGCTCTGACCGCGGCGGTGAGTATCTAGGTGAGCTGACCACTCACTTCGCCGAGCTTGCTATCTGTCACCAGCTTCCGGCGCCTACTACGCCCCAGCAAAACAGTGTGTCTGAGCGCTGGAACTGCACCATGGAGGACGCGGTTCGCGCTATGCGCAGTGAGTGCGGTCTCCCGGAGTCCTTCGCCTTCGAGGGCTTCGCCTACATGACGTGGGTCTGGAACCGCCTCCCGCATGGTCCCTTGCCGGACCACGTCACGCCGTATGAGCTGTGGTTCGGTCACCATGCGGACCTCAGGCTTGCTCGCGTCTGGGGTTCCTTGGCTTGCGTCTGGTACACCGAGGACCAGCAGGGGTCCAAGGTCTCTCCGCGCGGCCGGATGTGTGCCTTCCTCGGTGTCTCCTCGCGCTCCAAAGCATGGCATTTCTGAGATGCAGGACGACACCGCATTGTTGAGTCGCGCGACGCGCTGTTCTTTTGAGGTACTGTCGTACCGCGACCTGTCAACCATTCTCACCCAGGCAGCGTCTCACGTTCCCACCTGTGAGGCCTCCCGTCGGCTGGGGGAGTCTGCCCCACAGGGTGAGTCCGTCCGGGGTGCCTCCGGGGTGGGACCGTCGCTGGTCACCATTGACCCGGCTATCATTGCTGTCGGGTCTGTGGTCTCTACGCCTGCCTCGCTTGCGCCTGCCGCGACTGCATCGCCCACGCCTGCCACGACTGCCTTGTCTCCTGCCTCGCCTGCCCCCGCGGTGCCTGCCTCGCTTGCGGGAGCTGGACCTGCCTCGCCGGCGGGCGCTGCACCTGCCTCGCCTGCGGGAGCTGCACCTGCCTCGCCTGCGGGAGCTGCACCTGCCTCGCGTGCAGGAGCTGCACCTGCCTCGCGTGCGGGAGCTGCACCTGCCTCGCGTGCGGGAGCTGCACCTGCCTTGCCTGCGCCTGCAGCGCCTGCCTCACCCACGCCCGCCGCGACCGCCTCGCGTGCGCCTGCCGTGACTGTCTCGCCCGCGCCTGCAGCGCCTGCTTCTCCCGCGCCTGCCGCGACTGACTCGCCCGCGCCTGCAGCGTCTCTAGACACAGCACCTGCCCTCCCTGTGCCTGAGCCATCGGTCAGCTCAGACTCAGGCTACTCCCGTGGGCCAGGTGGACGTCTCCGCCCACTGGCCTCACGTGCATCTCCGACTGCGGTTGCGCCACCCAGACGACGCACGCGCAGCGTGCACAGTGGTGACCCTGGCACGAAGGCTCTCGGCCTGAGTGTCCAAGGCACCTACACGGAGGTGCACCCAACCTGTCCCATTGGGCACCAGCTGATCGCTGACGAGCACGAGGCTGCGCAGGCAGCTGCCGCTGACCTGGTTGTGGTCCGTCCGACCCGCGAGGCGTGTGTCCTGGCCACCCGGAGCTCTCCTTTGGCGGTCCCCGATCCAGACACGTTAAAGGAGGCTCTCTCAGGAGATGATGCTGAGCAGTGGCGGGCCGCCTGTGAGGACGAGCTCAGGGCCATCCGGGAGCACGGAGTCTTTGAGCTGGTCGACCGTCCTGAGGGACGGAAGGTCGTGCAGGCCAAGTGGGTCTTCCGCAAGAAGGTGAAGCCTGACGGCTCACTGNCAGGCAGCTGCCGCTGACCTGGTTGTGGTCCGTCCGACCCGCGAGGCATGTGTCCTGGCCACCCGGAGCTCTCCTTTGACGGTCCCCGATCCAGACACGTTAAAGGAGGCTCTCTCAGGAGATGATGCTGAGCAGTGGCGGGCCGCCTGTGAGGACGAGCTCAGGGCCATCTGGGAGCACGGAGTCTTCGAGCTGGTCGACCGTCCTGAGGGACGGAAGGTCATGCAGGCCAAGTGGGTCTTCCGCAAGAAGGTGAAGCCTGACGGCTCACTGGACCGCCACAAGGCCCGCTTGACTGCCAAGGGGTTCTCTCAGGTTGAGGGGGTGGACTTCACTGACACCTTTGCCCCTATTGGCCGCATGACCACAGCTCGCGTGCTGCTTGGTATGGTCGCCCATCATGACTGGGAACTGCACTAGATGGATGTGAACAATGCGTTCCTCCACGGCACCTTGGAGGAGGACATCTACATGGTCCAACCACCTAGGTTTGAGGTCGAAGGCAACAAGGTCTAGCGCTTGCGCAAGGCCTTGTATGGATTGAAGCAGTCGCCCCGGTGCTGGAACCAAGAGATCACTCGCACCCTCACGCAGGTTGGATACGTCCAGAGCGACGCCGATCCGTCACTCTTCATCCGACGGACAGCCGAGCACCTCACTGCCATTCTGGTGTACGTGGACGATCTCCTGATTGCGTCTCCTTCACTGGAGGCCGTAAAGGAGGCCAAGGCGGTTCTGCAGGCCGCCTACAGGATGAAGGACCTTGGTCCAGTGGCTGTTTTCCTCGGGATGGAGATTGTGCGTGATCGTCGTCGACGGACACTTCTCCTCCATCAGGCACGATATGCACAGGTTGTGGGGGAGCGGTTTGCTGACCTCCTTGCCGCTGTCCCCGCCGCCTCGTCACCCATCACTCCCGATGGGTAGGACGCTCTGAAGGTGACAGACCCAGCCGATCTGGGCGAGGCTGTTGACGTGACCCTGTTCTTGTGCATCATTGGCTCAGTGATGTACTTGGCCACGACCACGTGTCCCGACATTGCGTTCGCTGTTAACCTACTCGCACAGTTCATTCAGTTCCCTCGGGCTCGTGCTCTGCACGTAGCTTTGCGAGTCGTCCGGTACGTGGTCTCCACACCGTATCACAGTCTCTGCTTTCGGAGACAGTGCTCGGTTGTGGTAGATGGCTACACTGACAGCGACTGGGCGTGGAGTCCTGATGGACCCAGCCGCACGGGTTACGTGTTCCTGCTTGGTGGCACCGCTGTGTCTTGGCGCAGCGGCAAGCAGAGGTGCATTGCTCGCATCTCCTCAGAGGCTGAGTATGTTGCTCTGGGCGCTGGCGCCACTGAGGCGGTGTGGCTGCAACGGCTGTTTCAGTGTTTGGGTCAGTCGGTGCCTACCATCATCCTCCGCTACGACAACCAGAGTGCTCTCGCGATCGCTGAGAACTCTGGTGTGTTCCACGCACGCACAAAGCACATCGCTGTCGAGTATCAGTTCGTGCGCGATCTGGTGGAGCGACAGTTGATCTCCATCGTCTGGGTGGGCACAGACTTGTAGCGCGCTGACTTTCTGACCAAGGCACTGGCTCGTGGGAAGTTCCTCGGGGCTGTTCGTTCCGTCGGGTTGCGACCCCTGTGTGAGAGTGGGTGAATGTCCGGGTCTCTGTTGAGCACTCTGTGTTGCACCGGCACGCGTTCTGCACGTGTATGGACATGCGTACCATCGGGTCATGGGGGAGTGTTGTGATGCTGTCAGTTGTACAGTTGGTTGTGACCACTCGGCCGTGTCCATGCTCGTGCAGATCCCTGAGGCAGACCCAGCTGGAGACGGAGTCCCCTGAGGTGGTGCTCCACCCACTGGAGGCAGTCTGGTAGCCTACCTGGTGTACCAGAGGGTTGCCACGACCTACAGACTGCGTTTGGAGACCTTCGGGATTTTCTCGGTGGACAGCCCTATCAGGCTGATTTGCATGTTTGTTTTCTTACACTCTCCGGCTGCTGCCGGACATAGGCGTGTGACCAGTCGTTGTATCCGTCTTTTTGTATTGCATCCGTAGGATCAGACGGCGCTCCGTTTGGACGCCTGTGCACGGAGTTCTGGCCAAAACAGTGGTTTTGGGCCGGTTCAGGACCGACAGGTGCCGCCGCGTGCGCCACCCGCTGTGAGCCGCGGTGGCTATTTATGCTGTGGACCTGTCATTTGTCATCTCTCTCTGCACATTCACTGCAATGTAGCTTCTGAGACTTGTCTTGTCTCTCCTAGCCTGACCCTTGCTGTTCTCGCATCCGCTTGCATGCTAGTGCGTTAAGCTGACCGGTCTGTGTCGCCACGTCAGCAGCAGCATTGCTAGGAAGCTGTGGTGAATCTTCTCAGACTTGGTTCTGGAACGGCCTCCCGCACGGTCCTCTTCCGGACCACGTCATACCGTATGAGCTCTGGTTCGGCCACCGTGCTGACCTGTGCCTCGCTCGCGTCTGGGGATCCTTGGCTTCTGTGTGGTACACCGAGGACCAGCAGGGGTCCAAAGTCTCACCGCGGGGTCGCTTGTGTGCCTTCGTAGGCATCTCCCCACCGTCAAAGGCCTGGCATTTTTGGGATCCTGCTTGTCGTTGCATCGTTGAGTTACGTGACGCGCTCTTCCTTGAGTCCCTCACCTACCATGATCTGACATCGATCACGTTGCTATCCGCCACGCATGTTCCTACATGTGAGGGTTCTCGACGGATGTGGGAGTCTGCACCTACGAGCACCTCTCGCCAGGCTGATGTGTCTGTTTGAGCTCCCTTCACTTCTCGGTCTCCGGCTCTTGATGACCCAGCGATCATCGCTGTCGGCCCAGAGACCTCTCCAGCACAGCCGGCTTCTACCTCTTTACCTTTGCACCCCACAAGTACCTATAATCTTGTACCCGTACGTACTCCTGCGACCGTACCTGTGTCCGCTGGTACTCCTGCCTCTGTATGTGGTCGTGCCTCACCTGCTCCTACTGACACACCCAGTCCCGTGTCTCCCACGCATATACCTCCTCGCAAGGCATCACCAGCTCATTTACCTCAGCCTTCACTAGCTGTGGTTGTTCCTGTCCCTTAGCCTCAGGTACGCCCCTCGAGCCCACGTTTCTCCTATGCGCCTCGTGGTCGTCTTCGACCATTGGACTCCAGAGCCCAATGAGTGTCAGGTCCCGCACCCAGGCGCTCTACTCGAAGCATTGCGAGTGGTGATTCTGGCACAAAGGCCTTAGGCGTGAGTGTCCGTACTAAGCACACAAAGGTACATCCGACCGTAGGGCACGACCTCTTCACTCGCGAGCTTCATATCCCTTGTGATGCAACAGGCGATCTTGTGGTCGTCAAACCTAGCACTCAGGCGTGCGCTCTTGCCACACAGAGCTCTCCCTCCATGGCGCGAGACTCGGGCACACTGAGAGAAGCTCTCTTATTTTAGGATGCTGACGCTTGGTATGCTGCCTGTGAGGATGAGCTTTGCGCCATCCGAGAGCACGCAGTTTACGAGCTAGTCGACCTTCCACCTGTGAGGAAGGTTGTTCAGGTCAAGTGTGTCTTTCGTAAGAAAGTGAAATCGAATGACTCACTGGAACGCCACAACGCCCGCTTGGTCGTCAAGGGGTACTCTCAGACCGAGGGCATCAATTACACTGACATCTTTGCCCGTGTCGGATGCATGACCTCAGCTCGAGCTCGGTTCGATGTAGTGGCTTAGCATGTCTGGGAACTCCACCAGATGGATGCATCTAGAGAGTCATGGAGGAACGCAAAGCGTTCCTCCATGGCTCTCTAGATGAGGAGATTTATGTGGCTCAGTCACTTGGCTTTGAGGACGGTGACAAGGTCTGGCGCTTGCGCAAGTCTTGGTACGGCCTCAAGCAATCTCCTCGGTGTTGGAACCAGGAGATCACTGGCACCTTGACTCGTGCAGGATATGTACAGATCGAGGCAAATCCATCTCTCTTCATCTGACAGACACCTGAGCGGTTCACCGCCATCCTAATCTATGTCGATGACCTTCTGATCGCGTCTCCTTCACTGGAGGTCGTGACGGAGGCCAAGACTGTCCTCCAAACTGCCTACAGGATGAAGGACGTTGGTCCTACAGTAGTATTTCTTGGCATGGAGATCGTGCGTGATCGCAGACGTCGGATGCTACTATTGCATCAGGCCTGATACGCACGTGTTGTGGAGGAGCGCTTCAGCGACCTCCTCGACGCAGTGCCCACGGCTTCCACACCTCTTATGCCTGACGGGAAGGATGCCGTGAAGGTGGACGATCCGATACAGCTGGGGGAGAGAGTGGATGTGACCTTGTGCCTCTGACTCATCGGATCTCTGATGTACCTAGCCACTACCACACGTCCTGACATCGCCTTTGCCGTCAACCTCCTTGTCCAGTTTTCGCAGGCTCCACATGCCAGGGCCCTTTACGCGGCTCTGTGAGTGGTGTGGTATGTGGTCTCCACACCGTACCCCGGACTCTCCTTTCGCCTACAGTGTTCGATGGTCCTTGACGGCTACACTGAAAATGACTGGGCCTGGAGCCCAGATGGACGCAATCACACCGGTTACGTGTTCCTGCTCGGTGGTACCGTTGTGTCCTGGTGCAGCGGGAAGCATGGCTGCATCGCATGTGCATCCACAAGGCCAGATTTAACGGGGACAATACATGAGCAGGTGCAGTGGTGGCGCAAGTGCACCCGGTGGTTGATCACAGCTGCTCGCCAGCCGCCGAGCTCGCGTCTGCTCCCCCAGTCTTCCGTGTCCTCCGCTTCATCAGGAGTCTGCAAGGCAATAAACATGAGCCGAGAGGTCCGAGTAAGTTGTATGTACAATATCACTCACCCATAACCACACGGCGAACAGGACCACCGACGTAACAGAACGGATGCAAGCAACGACACAAGCACAACGATGGTGAATGACAGCATATACAATTGAAGAGCAAAGGTCAATCCACACGGTGGGATTGCACAGGGTGGGATTGCACCCTGCGTGCAATCCCAAAGAATGTACCGCCGCAAGAAACTTCGTACGGCTGATGGCCTTTGTCAGAAAATCAGCCCGTTGCGAGTCGGTGCCGACCCACACAACCTGTATCTCACCTTGATCCACCAGATCTCAAATGTAACGGTACTCGACGTTGATGTGCTTCGTGCGAGCATGAAACACACCGGAGTTCTCCGTGATGGAGATTGCGCTTTCGTTGTCACACCGAAGTACCACATGGGGCATGGACTGACGTAGTTCACGCAACAGGCGCACTAACCACACACTCTCGGTCACGCCAATACCCAAAGCTACATACTGTGCTTCAGAGGTGCTGCAAGCAATGCCGCCCTGTTTACCGCTGCGCCACGAGACGGCAGTTCCTCCAATGAGGAAGATGTAGCTGGTGCGACTCTTTCCATCTGGGCTCCACGTCCAGTCACTGTCTGTGTACCCGTCAAGGACCACAGAGGCCTACCCACGGTAGTGAAGTCCGATCCGAGCGGTGGACACAACGTACCGGACACACCGGACGGCAGCCTCCAAAACCCGCCTGCGTTGCGCCTGTGAGAACTGTGCGAGCAAGTTGACAGTGAAAGCTATGTCCGGCCGTATCGTCGTGGCTAGGTACATGTGCGAGCCAATGACTCTCAAGTACAAGGTCACGTTGACTACCTCCCCCAGCTCTGCTGGATCAGTGACCTTCAGAGCGGCCTGACCTTCTGGGGTGATCGGGGTCAACGCCGTGCGCACGTCGCTAAGGAGCTCAACAAAGCGCTCTCCCAGAGTGAGAGCGTACCGCTCCTCATGGACTAGGAGTGTCCGCCGAGCGCGATCACGCACGATCTGCATGCCGAGAAACACAGCAACCTCTCCCAAGTCTTTCATTTTGTATGCCGACTACAAAACTCTCTTGGCTGCTTCGACAGCCTTCAGATCGGGCGAAGCGATTAGAAGGTCGTCAACGTCGACCAAGATGGCCGTTAGTGGCATAGAGTCTGGGAGACAAAGAGTGATGGGTCTGCTGCGCTCTGGGCATAGCCGGCTCGTAGGAGCGTGCCGGTGATCTCTTTGTTCCAGCACCTGCGTGATTGCTTCAAGCCGTACAGTGCCTTCTGGAATCGCCACACCCGGCCACTGTTATCCTCGAAGCTAGGGGGTTGGGCCATGTAGATCTCTTCCCATGCAGAAATGCGTTGTTGACATCCATCTGGTGGAATTCCCAGTCGTGCTCGGCTACCTCGGACAGCAGGCCCAAGGCCGTGGTCGTGCGTCCAACCGATGCGAAGGTGTCGGTAAAGGCAATCCCCTCCACCTGAGAGAATCCCTTCGTAGTCAGTCGCGCTTTGTAGCGGTCGACCGTGTTGTCCGGCTTGAGCTTCTTCCGCAAGACCCACTTGGCTTGAACAACCTTTCGTCCGCGCAGCATGTCTACAAGGTTGTAAACCCCATGCTCATGGATGGCTGCAAGCTCGGCCTCGCAGGCTGCACGCCAGAGGGCCGCATTGGGACCGGCGAGGGCCTCACGCAATGTGTTGGGATCTGGAGCCACTCCCACCACACTGGGGTATGGGGTCGTGGTGGTTCCACTTTGCGTGGCCAAGGCATAGGCCATAGACGGCGGGCCAACAGTGACGGTGGATTTTGCGGAGTCGTCTGCAAGTCATCGCCCGTAAGAAAGGAGCGCGAGGCCTATATCACACCCATGGTGCACTTTAGTGAGTCCTTGCGTGTAGAGGCCTAGGGCCCTGGTGCCGGGGTCTCCAGTACGCACACTACGAGTAGGACATGGGCAAAGACGCCCACCCTCACCTCGTTTATAGGGCTGTGGAGACGACGCAGTTGGCACAGGAGGTGGACATGCATCCAGCACCATCACCACGTGCAATGTGTCAGGTGGTACTGGTGTTTCGACTTGGGAGACGGAGGAGGGTGACGACACCAGTGAGTCGACCGGCCGCGTTGACGACACAAGTGGTAACGACATGGACGACGCATGGGTCGTTACTGGTGACGCAAGTGTAGATGACTTGGATGGCACCAAGGATTCAGTAGGTGATGTAGGCGTCGAGAAGGGAGGAGGGACTGATGCAACACGAGACACAGGCAGGAGAGGCGGTGTGGGCAACGCAGGTGGGATGGGTGTCGCAGGCGAGCCAGCTGTCATGTGGGATGGACCGGTAGCACCGAGAGTGACCGGAACAGCCGTATCGGTTAGTCCACCCCCCTTGCGCGGGGTATCGCACCACACTTAGGGGAATGTGACTGCAAGGTGCCACCAACGGGCAGGTCACGGAAAGAGAGGCGCTCAAAGAAAAGCGCGTCTCGAGACTCTACAATGCGCCGCTGACTAGGGTCCCAGAAGCGCCAGGCCTTGGAGCGTGAAGCCACGTCCAAAAACACGCAGACTCGACCGCAGGAGGAGAACTTGGACCCCTACTATTCTGGTGTATACCAGACGCAAGTAAGAGATCCCAAGACACGCGCGAGTTGGAGGTTGGCACAACGCCCGTACCATAGTTGGTACGGGGTGTGCGCGTTGGGGAGGGGGCCGTGAGGGATCCGGTTCCAGACCCATGTCATGTAGGCCATGCCCTCGAAAGCGAATGCTCCCGGCATGCCCCTGTCCACCCGCATCGAGCGATCCGTATCCTCCATGGTGTGGTTCCAGTGCTCAGACTTGTCATTCTGTTGGGGCATGGCGGGGGCGGAGAGGTTGTGGAACACACCCACTTCGGCAAAGTATCGGTCCAGGTCCCCCATAAACTCACCACCCCTATCAGATCGAAAGTTCTGGAGACGATGACCAGACGGGCGTTCGACCATAACAAACCACGTGCGCACTAAAAGTGCAGTGTCACTTTCCAGGCGCAAACTGAAAATCCAGCGCATGCGCGTGAAGTTATCCGTGATTGTCAGGACGTATCGACCTCTGTCTTCCTGAAACTCCACGGGGAGGGGTCCTAGGAGATCATAGTGGACCAACTCGAGGGGTTTTAGAGCCTGTGAGTCGGATAGAGGGTACGTGGCACGGTGCATCTTACGTTGAGCGCATTACAAGCAGTCGGTTTTAGGCGACGCCTCATAGGACGCTACGTCAAGGCCGAGTGCGGGATTTGTGCAAATCACGCGGTCAACGGCATTTAGGTGGACATGGCACAAGCGCCTATGCAGTAGGCGCTGGTGCTCAGGAGAGCGTTCCCGTCACAAACACTCATGCAACGGGGGAGGTGGAGATGGGGAAAGACGTGGGACAGTCAGAGACATGGTAGAAGTCACCAATTGCCTTGCCACGGAGCACTTCTTCAGCGGTAGCGCAAACAGAGGCCATGGCATCCTCACCAGTGAACGCGACACTGAGACCCATTTGCGTGCAGGCACGTCCAGACAGTAGGCTGAGATCTAAATCAGGCACATACAGCACGTTGGAGATGTAAACTGGCCCTGTCGGCCCATGGAATTGCACCACACCCTCACCTTAGACAGGCACTTCATACCCATCCGTCCGCACAGACCGCACAGAGCCAACATGACCAAGCACGAAAAAATCACGTCGGTGACATTTCATGTGGTGGGTGGCACCTGAATGTAGGATCCAGGTGGCATCTGTCACATGCTCTGGCGAGGTGACAGAACAGCTGCCAACAGTACAAGCAGTAGACAAGGGTTGCTCAGCAGATGACCGCTCAGCTGCGGAGGCGACACCTGCTTGCGAATGATCAAGCCATGACACGTTGCCATGACCTTTGCACACAGCGGCAAACACAACGGACGGACCAGCACTGTCACGTGTGGCGAACGATTCCACGGACTCAACAACGCACTGTGCCTCGCCACCACCATCCCAACAGCACGACACGGACTCGACACAACCAACAATGGGACCCCTCGGCTCAGTCAATGCACTCGCACCTCCCTGAGTGGTGAGTCGTAGGAGCTGGCGAAGTTCAGCGATGTCGCGGGCCTACGTCGCGAGCTGCTGCTCCTTGCTGCGGTACAATGCCGCAGCTGCTATAGCTGCTCCGCATTGTTGTGACTGCTACTAGCTGCTGCTCGCTGCTACTGCTCGCTGCTCCTCGCTACTGCTGCTCGGCCGCCACTACGATTACTGCTCGCTGCTGCAGCTGCCGGCGGCTGCTGCTGCCCACTGTTGTGAAGCCCCGCCGCTGTCGTCACTGCAACGAGCAGTCGCCACCGCGGCTGCTGCTTTCGCGTGGCTGCTGCTGCCGCTTCTGCTCCACGCAGGTGCTGTTCAGCTCCGCCGTCAAAGCGGTTGCTCTCTAGCGGGCCCTCCCAGGACCGCGCTGCCCTCCTTTCGCGCTACGAGACGAGCTTGGCTCGTCTCGCTCTGATACCAAGACACACACACCCTGCACCCCTTCCCTTACTCACTTGTGTAGTCTGACAGTGTGGAGAAACTGGAACGAGTGGCATGTCAAACGGAGGTGTGTGTGCCACGCTAGTGTCAAAAAAATGTGAGAGTGAATAAGATCCTACGGGGTGGAGCTCGTTAAGCGAGCCCACCCGTCGGCCGACGAGAGGGAGCTCGTCGGCACTCACCCAAAGCATCGAGGCACAAATGCCTGTCTAAACACAATCTGAGTTTGGACCTAACCTATGCCTGTCGAAAGTACCACAAGTTCACCGGTAGGCCCAACATAGGTCATCGAGCCTCTGTAAGTCAAACACGAACATCCACAAGACCAGCTTTAACGAGGACAATATATGAGCAGGTGCAGTGGTGGCGCAAGTGCACCCGGTGGTTGATCACAGCTGCTCGCCAGTCGCCGAGCTCGCGACTGCTCCCCCAGTCTTCCGTGCCCTCCGCCTCATCACGAGTCTGCAAGGCAACAGACGTGAGCGTAGAGGTCACAGTAAGCTATATGTACAACATCAGTCTTTATTACAAAGATTCCAAACATGAGACCCACTGTTCCAATATGCATGGGTGCCTGTGTGAACACTGTGAACATTGTGGACACTCTTGAGAGTAAAACGAAGTTTCCGAGACGACTCCATGCCATGACATTTTCATCGCCTGGCAAAGATTGAACTGAAAAGGCACTTTTATCACAGTTTTCACTTTGGTGTTGAGGCCTCATTGATTTTGACCTTCCGAGTCCAGATTCGTTTTCTCCGGCTCTAGGAGGTCGACATTCCTGCCCTGTTGGGAACGCCATGCCTTTGGTGGTGTTGGTTGCTTCTTGCACTTTGTGGGTTTGCTGGTCCATGGGGTCAACCTCTGCTCCTATGAAAACCCTGAGCGATCACAGTTATCAAATCAATGCAAGTCGTGTAGCAACCAAACAAGCACCTCTTGCCACTACAGATGGAAAACATATGGCGTGAGACAGACAGACACACACACGTGCATGCTCAGTCCCCACGAATGCAGGTCACCTTGGTGCAGGGGCACCACATGGTACTCCTCGGAAACTGAATTGTTCATCAAGCAAACGCGAAAGAGTTGGCGATGAGGCTGAGGCTTGCACCGGCAGCAGCCCAGCGGCCTTCCGGGCATGAAGCGTTCAGCACGTAAATCCAACCTGCGGAACCATCGCCAACAAAACAACCGCAAGCAAGGCTGAACTTGCACCTGGCAGATTTTTGCACACGATCTCCACCACATTGGACATCGATGATCTGACATCCGATACATTTTGTGCGTTTGCAGCACACAAAATGCTTCACACGTCGAGGTTGAAAGCTGAAATCTGAAGCCACGTCGTCAGGGAACTACTGCAGAAGATCGACGGGGCGCGGCACAATTGCACTTCAGTCAAGAGGGGGGGGGCTGAGGCAGCCTAATGCTGGTGCTATCGCTGGTGCTATCAATGGTGCTATCGCTGGTGCTATCACTGGTGCTATCAATGCTGCTACCAATGGTGCTATCGCTGGTGCTATCACTGGTGCTATCAATGGTGCTATCACTGTTGCTGTCGTTTGTAGCCCCAATGCCCTGGACCAGCGCGCTTTGTCTGAGGGCTGCTGCTTCACAGGCAGCCCTCAGCAGCCACGTGGGCCAACCAGTCACACGGCTCATGAGCAACGGTAACCAGGTCTTGATACGACGACCATCCTTGCGCGGACCCTCTCTTCTCAGTAGACAGCCCCCCACCACACTTCATCCGCCCACACAATCCTTTCGCTTCTCCACCCACCTCTCTTCCCTTGGATCGGCCTTGCTACTAAAAAAACCTTCCCCTCCGACCACCTAGCTCAAGAGCCATTCCATTCCTGTCTTTTTCCCTTCCATTCCACCCAACCCACCTCCTTTCCTGCCCCTCCCTTCCACATCCCCCTCCACCACGACCTGCTTCCGAAAACCCCTCGGCCACCTCCTGTCCCCAACCTCTCTCGCGTTCGCCCCCTCCTGCCTTGCGTCGTCAACCACTCCTCTCTTGCGCCGTCAACCACTCCTCTCTTGCGTCGTCAACCACTCCTCTCTTGCGCCGTCAACCACTCCTCTCTTGCGTCGTCAACCACTCCTCTCTTGCGTCGTCAACCACTCCTCTCTTGCGTCGTCAACCACTCCTCTCTTGCGTCGTCAACCACTCCTCTCTTGCGTCGTCAACCACTCCTTCCTACCGGCCACGAGCTAGGCCCCTGCCAAGCAGTTGGAGGAGTGGTGGAAACTTCCCATGCCGTGGGCACACAACCGTCTG
>SZWC01010302.1:57925-82465 GCA_023375785.1 Penium margaritaceum
GAGGCAGAAAGGGACAAGGAGGGGATTGTGGATTGGGAGAATGCAGGGGCACAGGTAGAAAGGGAGAGGAGATACGGAGGTGAGGATTGCAAAGAATGAGGAAGACAAGTGACGTTCCACAAGCTGCCAAATAGATGACGGGAGTGACATCACCCACAGGCTGCTTGTGCCAGCGATAGTGACGGCAGAACCCCCACAGGCTCAAGAAGAGCAGCAGTCAGCAGGGCCGCCACCGCTCCTCCTCCTGCAAGCATACGCCTCCGTGGCAAAACTGCCTCCTGCCCTTGAATCCACCTCCGTCGCCGCCCCAGCTGCTGCTTCTGCTGCTGCTGTTGCTGCTGTTGCTGCTGCTGCTGCTGCCGCTGTTGCTGTTGCTCTTGCTGGTGTTGTCCAAGGCACGGTTCTAGGGGCCCCAATGTCCCTATTGGACCCAGGAATTTGCCCGTGGTGGGTGACAAACTGACCCGTTGTGATCGCCCTCTGGGTGACGCCGCAGCTCCAGTGGGTGATGAGCCAAATGCCCCCGCACCTGCCGCTGGTGCCCACACTCCTCCAACCTCTCCTGGTGCATGTGCTTCTGCTGCTGTTGTTGCTGCTGCTGCTGCTGCTGCTGCTGCTGCTGCTGCTGCTGCTGCTGCACCGTTGGCTGGTGCTGCTAATGATGCCGCTGGGGGCACTCTAGGCACCGGTCGCTCTGCTGTTGTGGCCGCACACGTGCGACAGAGAGCTACTGGCGGTGATGACTGTGTCGCCGCAATGGCTGCAAACCACAGACACCAGTGGAAAGAGGGCTGTCAAACCAGGGCATGCCTATACTGGCATGTATGTACTGGCATGCATATACGGGCATGCATATACGGGCATGCATATACTGGCATGCATATACGGGCATGCATATACGGGCATGCATACACGGGCATGCATATACGAGCATGCATACACGGGCATGCATATACGGGCATGCATACACGGGCATGCATGCTTGCTCGTGTGCATGTGTGAGTGAGTGGCTCCTAGGGGCAGGATAGCAGACTGGTGGACCGGTGCACCTCACCGCGGCAAACCCGGTGTGACTCATGCCTCCTCCTCTTCTGCGAGTGGCACATTCCTCCAACAGCACTGCAAACTACGCACTCCTCCAGCAGCACTGCAAACTACACGCTCGCCCCACGGAACGACAACACTGCACCAGAAGCATCCCCAGTTGGAACGACTCCAGAGATTTTCGATTTTTAGGACGATCGCAAACTGCATTTGAAATCTCAGGGGAGACGGGAGCGATGGGGTGTCTGGCACCGTGACTCCCAGCACGTGATGTGATGCGCCATGCGATTCAACGTCAGAAAGAGCAGCCGCAAACATCTGCACACGTGCCAGCCAAAAGCTGGCACGTGTGGAGTGGAGATGTTGTTTCCAGCACTGAAACGTTCCAGAGCTATCCCCCCTCCACTGCATCAGTGGCAGCAACAGCAGCAACAGCAGCAAACAGCCAAACTGGCAAACCCATTGTCACCATCGACCCAGCGAACGACGACCAACATCAACGACCTACGATGCATGAGGTTCCTCAATTGGTCGGTCCGTTATTCAGCCGGCCAGCCGGCCGGCAGACCGACCGACCGACCAGCCGACCGACCGGCTGGCCGGCCGACTGACAACCGACCGACCGACCGACCGACCGACACACCCTCCCACGCAACCACCAACCGGCCCACCGACGCACCAACCGACCAACCAACAATGAGTAACCGACCGACTGACCAACTGGTCGGCTTAGCTACCAATGTACCCACCTGGGGAGCTACCAGCACAACGGATGGGCACCGCCAAGTTGGACGTACACCATGTTGCCACCGCCATTGCTGGTTCAAGGGGCGTTCAAGACCTCAACTCGACAGGCGAGTTACGTCCCAGAACCTTACAGTTCCGTATGTGTCGAACTAATGCGACGTCACGCCCCTTCCCAACCTCGCGCAATGCCACTTCCTTCTGAACCTCTCATTCACGCTGTGCCAAGACTTTTCTTCCTGCTGCGGCGGCGGCTGCTTCTGCTGCTGCTGTCGAAGCTGCTGCTACTACTGCTCCTGCGCCTGCTGCTGCTGAATAGTGCCCTGTTCCGGGGCAAAAGGATCTGACTTCCGAAGTCAGCCACCGACAGGCCAGCGAGCGGGAGATGGCTCGGCACGCTGACGTGTGCTTCGGACTTAGGTCTATCCAGCGCTCTTTCCGTACCCGCCGAATTCATTCGGAGTCACGCAGGAATTTGGTAGTAGAGACGTGCGCGCGTCGAAGAATGGCTTCCGGACATGGGGATTCCGACTTCTTTCACGGAGCCGCCTTCAGATACTTTTCAGTTAGTAGCCACAAAAACGAAACTAATACAAAATTTACATTCTCTCATCATCGGACATCGCTTATTTCTTCTTAGGTCGGCGGGTGCTTGCATATCCGTCCATCGCACGAATGAATGTTTTTGAAGCATTTAATCGTCATTCCAAGCACATACATTGTCTCGCGTGGGTTCATCCGAGCGCATTTTCGTCCATCGTGCGATTCAAAGTGCGCCTCGACACAGGAATTTGCGACTCGTTAGCCAAGGAACCAATGCGTAGGCGCACCGGTAGGGCGTCCGGTCATAGCAACGTACAAAACTTAGCGTTTCCAGGCACGTCACTGACTTCGGCCCAAATCGTCTAGTGCTCCTCCCTGACACACCAAGCAATGGCATCTTCTCAGGGCACCCCCTCATCTGTCGGTAATGGCCATATGCCTCTGCTCTGATGCCCGCCTCCGCTGCTGCCGTTGCCGAAAAACGAGATTATGTTCGTGCCTTCCAAAGCCTCAGGTACACCATGCGCCACAACGCCATGGCAACTCTTGCTGCAAACCGTCTCTTTGCTGGTCTCCAGGACCATGCAGATGTCCAGCACGCAACAGACAATCTCAACACTACACCATGTGTGGATGGCGATCGCCACTTTGCTTTGTGGCGCACACGTGCCCATGCCTCCTCGCAGCATACGCTTCCAGCGTATGGCTAACATCGCCCCAGAAACAACGCCGCCAGCCATCATAACAAAGCCCGCTTCCCACAATGGCGCTCCCAACTCTGTGTCAGAGCCACAAGAGCAAGGGGCTGCTACACGAGCAAGGGGCTGAATCTTCGCATCCACGGGAGGTGGATACGAAGATTCAGTGGGTGGAAGTGATGCAACTCTTGGAGCACTCGGCAAATATTTCTGGACGTCCGAAAAGGACATCCTTCTCATGCTAATGGCGTCCGAGTATGCAGCGGTACATCGTGCAACACGCGGGTGGCAAGTGAAGATGCATGATATCGTCGCGCGCGACCTTGACAACGCCCTCTACGAGACGCTCAAGCCTATCCGGGCAAAGAGTCGCCTGTGTAACATCGGTAAGTTGTGGCGTTTTGCTCGTGATTTGATTGGCATGAGTGGGTCTCAGTTCTGTCTGCAGACCTATACTATCCTCATGAGTGATCAAAAGTGGGAGGCGTTGGGGAAGACTAACTCCAAACAGGCCAAGCTTCGTGGATTGCCGCTGACCCCCCGCCGAACATACCATCGAAGCATGATGACATGAATGAAGAGGACATCCCCGTCGAAGATGTAGTTGGAGATGATGACCGACGAGTGCGCCGTCGTGTGAACATAAATAGGCATCTTGAAAAGGCTGAGAAGATTTTCAAGACGGTGGCAAAGTTGGAGTGTGTAATAAAGGATGACACACATAAGTCAACGTGGGCCCAAGCTGTCGAGGCGGTGTGTGCGGATAAAGGCATTCACAGGACAAACAAGCTCCATGTCATCGACAGGCTTATGGCAGACGATGAAGAGTGTGTCTTACATGTGCATTCAGATGGAGAGGTGCAGAAGGACGTTGCAAAGCGCATTTTTGGCCACGATCCATCTTTGCCATATGTTCCATGCGGCAAGGTTTTCAGCACTCGGGCTTCTGGTAATGAGGCAGAGACCTATGACATGCAGGGAGGGGGAACAATGAAGGTGGGGAAGAAGGGAGTGGGGAGGGCTCCGGCGGAGTGGATGGAAGTGGGAGTGGGGGAGCAATGCAGGAGGTTCTTGTAGAAGGTGATGCCTTGTTTGCGGGACAAGAGAATCTGGAAGACAATATCGATGAAGACGAAGAGGGAGCGAGGTGGCCATACTATTACCATAGCATGTCCCATTTACATATCGTCATCACTATGACTATCCTCTTGTACTGCTTGAATGTAATCAGTCCACATTGCATTTGCTATATCTTGTCTCAATGGTCTTGTCGATGCATCACCATGCCTTCCTCCACTTCTACTAAGGATCGGTGAGTATAGGTCGTCGCAAGAAAACCATTCTCCAAGGATGTCATTGTAGCATCCGAGTGCATAAGGTTGTGCATCACAAAACACGACATGATGATGCGTCCTTGAAATCGCATGTTGTATTCGGGTAGGCCACTCAGAATCTGAAACCGCTCTTCTAAGATTCCAAAGGCCCTCTCAATGCAGGATCGCACACTTGCATGTCGACGGTTAAACAATTATTGGGGATTTCTTGGGTGTTCATGCCCGGGGCCGAACTTGTGCAAGTGGTAATGCACGCTGTGATACGGCGTCATTAAACTGTAGCCCTCAAGATACGTTGCGTCGGCAAGCAAGTACTTGGTGGGAGGAACTCTGAAACCTCTTATCCATGAAGCACTAAACATACGTGCATCATGAACGGAGCCCTCCCATCCTTCACTGACGTAGCAAAACGCAAGGTCATGGGTCCATGCTGCAAGTATGTTTTGCGTGATATCATGATGGAGGCTCATGTATGCAACTCGCAATAAGCATCTCACCACAACTGGAACATGTGTGCCCTCGATGGTGTCAATACAATCTGTGAAGTACTATAGGTAGTCGCACCGACCTTCCCATGCCGACGGAACACCTTCATCGCCTATTGGCATGCGTATAGCATGCGGTGCTAGCTGGAGAAGGGCATGCACAACCTCACGCAGTGCGCGACAAACAGTGATGGGGCCCCTTTGCAACCACTCCACTAACTGCCGCACGGACATCCCGAATGCAACACATTGCATGCACATCATGACCTTCCTCTCCACAGCCACCCTTGTGTCACGCTGGCTTGTGCAAGAACGGAGTAACGGGGTGACCCGTCGCCCCAAAGGGAGGCTTATCCGGCTCATGTTGTACAGTCGGCGTGGGTGACCCTCGTTCAACTCTTCAATCCATCTCCAACCACATAGGGTGTCGGTCATCATTGGCAAGTTTCGGAGTCTTGAGACGATGTGTGAGACATTTTCTGCCATGATCTCTCTCAAAATGACGATGAGACAGGCGTGAAGTTGGATGGCATGTCGGATGATTGCGTGTCTTGCAGCCTGGCAGCACTGGTTGTCCATGTCAGTTGTAGAAAGCTTGTGTGAAAGTGTCCGTCCATGTGAAGCACAAGTATGGTGACCGTCGGGCGTATGCATATGAATATGATTCCACAATGCGGCTTGACTACTTGGCGATATAGGTCGAACCCACGGTGAAACCGTTTCCTTGATTCGGAAGTCTAAGGACTGGAAACTGACGTTGAACGAGCGGGCAAAGGGTCAAGAGGACATTGGCCACTTCAGAAGTTGAACTCGGGATGCCGCACAAGAGAACAGAAAGCTCAACAAGGAAACTATCAAGGATGACATCGTACTTCCGAAGTTATGCCCTGGACGAGGGCATAGGGTGCTGTCAACGTCATCCCCACCGTACTTGCCGCTACTGACACTGCCGGCTCTAGCCGCCAGTGCAGGGGGGTGAACCGGCGCTTTGATTCTGATTTGGATAAAGTTTTCCGAGGTGCACAGTTCTACACCCGTCTTGATGCAGGCTACCTTCTGCCGGAAGTCATACCTGGATAATGCCTTCGCGTTATTATGCCAAACGGAGCATAGATGGTGAACAGGTAGAAGTTTCTTGGAAGAAAATGATTTCGGTAGCGGTTAGTGTACTTTGATGACAAGTGTCAAAATGATCAAACATGTATGTACAAGTGTCAAGTTATTAATGAGGCATAGTCGGGGTTGTTGGGTCGATTTTTGAGCGACGTGTGCAGAGTCGCGTCATGAGTGGTCGGATTCGAGAAGGTCCGCCGAGAAATTGGGGGACTTCGAGAATTGATAGTGAACATGCGAGATGCATCTTCATAATTCAGGATACATCTCAGTGCATCGAGATGTCGACCGAAAGGTCATGATACTTCTATCGTAGATTCGCGAGAGTGGTCGAAGTTGTTGGAAGGTTCGGAAAGATTCACTAAGGGCGGGGCAGTTGGCTGGTTTGTCCTCGACCGTCGGAGTGAATATCGCACTCACGCGGTGCCATAGGCTGTTTGTGTAATATCAGACATGCCCACTCGGAAAGATGAGGGACTCGTGTACGTCTGGTACATAACACTTCCTCCCCTTTTAGCCACGACGTCCTAGTACGCGTACAGATGTGGCTCGGTGACGGCAGTAATAGCCATCGATTAGGTGATCGACATCTCAGCGGTTGTTGTAGTGTTCCCAGCTGTTGTGCGTGGTGTCATAGCCGTGTCACTTGATGAGATATTTGGTCATTTTTCCTCGTCGTCAATGGACGAGGACTTCCTCGATGACGTACTCTATGTCTTCATCCACTTGAACAAGAGGAGAGGGAGAGACATCTTTGCCGGGGAAGTTCTTCCAGGGGTCTTGGTAGTACTTGAGTCTACTAACATGGAACACCAGATGAACTTGCATAGTGTTGGGTTGTTTGGGTCGTGCAACCACAGGGAATTGCATGCACTTGATCTCAAACGGTCCCAACCACCAGGGTTTGAGCTTTGAACAGTCGGTTCTGCGGACTTTGATGTTTGCCAAGCTGAGAAGGACTTTATCATAGCAGCGAATATACCATCGCTACGATGTCGGTCTGCTGCTCGTTTCATCGCTGCTTGTGTCTTTGCGAGGGTTTGCCGTGTCTCTTCTCAGATGGTGGAGAATTCTTGGTGGTGAACGTTGACCACGAGAATATGGCTTCGACTTTGTTGTCTGCCTAGTGTGGCGGGAAGTTTGCCATACACCACTTCGCACGGAGTTTTACCCGTTACGGTGAAGACTCCCGAATTATATGCGATTTCGGCAATCGGAAGTTTTTGAGCCCAAATCATCACATCATGTTTGCGTAATGTTTGGAGATATTGTTCGAGGGTCTGAGTGGTGTGCTTGGTTTGACCGTCGGTTTGAGGATGAAACGTCGTCAAAATTTGAATTCTATTGCCGTAGCAAGTCATCAGTTTGGCCAAAATGGGTTGGTGAATCGACTGTCTATGTCGCTCATGATGGTTCTCGGTACGTCGTGTGGCTGCAAGATGTAGTTTAGAAATAGTTGTGTTGTTCCCTCGGCACTGACAGTGGTCCTTGTCGGGATGATGTGGGACATTTTGGAAAACCTGTTGACAGCCACGAGGATGGCTTCATATCCGTCGGGTGTGACTGCTAATCCCGTGACGAAGTCCATGGAGATATCGGCCCACAGTTCAGTCCTAATAGGGAGCTGTTGCAGATGTCCGGATGGTCACGTGCGATGGGATTTCTGTCATTGACATGTGTCGCAGGACTTGCAGAAGTCAGCCAGGTCGATTTGCATTTTGTCCCACCAATAGTTTTTTACGAGCTTCTTCAGTGTCTTGTCCTCTCCAAAGTGTCCACCTGGTCCCGTGTCGTGGCATTCTTCGAGCAGTATACGGTGAAGTTCGTCGTTCAGGGAATGACCACTTGGCGAGTGAATCGTCGTCGCCAATAAGGTGCGTCAAACCGGAATTTCACCTTGTCCTATCCGCCGTGCTAGTCGTAGCCTCGTGCAACTAGCCGCTCAAGATATGGGTCTCGCTATAGCTATTGTGTTGCCACCTCAGCCATCAAATCTGGTCGGCGGCTGAGTGCATCTGCTGGGCTGATTTTTCATGGCCGGTACTTGATATTGTAGACGAACTCGGATTCAAGGAACTCCATCTATGGGATTTGATGTCCATTGAGATTCGACTGTATTTTCAGATATTTCAACGCATGGTGGTCGGTGCAAACGATGCATCAACGACACTCCAGGTAACACCGCCAGGTCTTGAATGCATGTACAAACGCTAGCGTTTCTTTCTCGTATACAACATAGTTGAGTTCTGGTCCTCGCAGTTTTTGAGATATGTAGGGGACTGACTGCCCGCCGTTGACGTGGTCTTACAGGAGGACTACGCCGATGGCTTGGTCTGACGCATTTGTAGCCATGACGTAGTCGACCGTTGGATCACATAATTGCATGGTTGGCATCAAGGTCGGAGCATTCTGCAAACCAGTGAATACTTCTTGTTCATTGTCTGTCCATCACCACTCACTTTCTTTTCGAATGAGGTCAGAAAGAGGCGCAGACACCCAGGCGTAATTCCGTACGAATCGCCCGTAGTAATTGTAGAAGGCAAGGAAAAATTGAATTTCTTAAACGTTGGTCGGCATTGGCCAATCAGCGACTGCTGCCACGTTTTTTGGATCCATGGTGATCCGCCAACCGTTGATGACGTGACAAAAAACTTGATCAAACGGTGACCAAAGTCGCACTTCGAGAGTTTTCCAAAAAAAAAATCCCCCTTCGACTTCGAGGAATTTTCAAAGATGTTCATCATGCTCCTCCGGAGTGTGGTTGTACACCATAATATTCTCAAGGTACACAACAACAAAATTGTCAAGGTATGGTAAACAAATATTGTTCATTGTCGCCATGAATGTTGTCGGATCATTCGTCAGTCTGAACGGTATCGCCGAGCCTCGGAATGCCCATGGCGAGTTCAGAACACCGTCTTCTTGTTGNACGTTTTTTGGATCCATGGTGATCCGCCAACCGTTGATGACGTGACCAAAAACTTGATCAAACGGTGACCAAAGTCGCACTTCGAGAGTTTTCCAAAAAAAAAATCCCCCTTCGACTTCGAGGAATTTTCAAAGATGTTCATCATGCTCCTCCGGAGTGTGGTTGTACACCATAATATTCTCAAGGTACACAACAACAAAATTGTCAAGGTATGGTAAACAAATATTGTTCATTGTCGCCATGAATGTTGTCGGATCATTCGTCAGTCTGAACGGTATCGCCGAGCCTCGGAATGCCCATGGCGAGTTCAGAACACCGTCTTCTTGTTGTCAGCGTCTGCCACAGGTATCTGGTGATAACCACTTCGCATGTTGATTTTATTGAAATTTTGAGCTCCACGGAGTTGGTTAAAACGTTCATCAGCTTGGGGAAGAGGGTAGCAGTTCTTGATGGTACGCTACATAGTCCACGCACATCGTTGAACAACACTAGGTAGCGTTGTTCAACGCCCGATAGTCCACGCACATACGCATCTCACCAGTTTTCTTTTTACAAATAGTACTGGTGTAGCATATGGTGACATGGATGGGCGGATGAACCCTTGATCAAGCATCTCGTCAAGTTGGCTTTTTTCGCTCGGTCTGCTCGTGATCACTCATCTGATAGGCCCCTCAAACTGTAGGTCTGCTGCCCGACTTTAGTTTGATGCGATGGTCGATGTTTTGTTGAGGAGGTAAGGTTCTCGGGAGTTCGTCGGGGAAGAAGTTTGCAAACTCTTGGATGAGTGGTACAAAATCTTTGGGTACCATCGCAAATTTTGTTAATACCGATGAGGCTGATGAGGTCGATAATGAGTCTGCTGCTACCATTTTTGCTTCTTCCATTGGCTAAAAATGTATGAGCCATGCATGAGCTCCTTTGTCAAACACGGTCTTGGCCACGTTGAGTGGCATCGGCTGTACAACTTGTCACTTTTCGGCTACCGCGGCGTCCTCTGCTGCTTCCACCCTTGTTGTTTTTGCTATCGACTTCCGTTCCACATGTGGAAGTTATCGTTTGGTGCTGTTGATCTCCACGTAGATGTTTTCGTTGTTCCTTTCTACCTGCGGATTGTGGCGTTACAGGAAATCTCGTTCGAGGATGATTTTGTGATCGCTCATTGGACAAGACCTCCAGACCGTCACATCCTGTAGATCTTCCAATTCTAGTTGAAGTGGTTCTCGGAGTCTCCGTATTTACATTCTCCCGTTGACGGTTTTTCCTTCAAACACCCCTGGTTCAATTTGCAAACCCAGTTTACGAACCATGCCGTTGCTCACGAAGCGATGTGAAGCTCCTCCGTCCAATAGTGTCGGTACCATTCTGCGACTTTTGCATCCTCGAGGCTGAAATTTTAACAGTATCTCCGGTTGGTTGTCCTCGTACCCCTCATCGAACTTTGCAATCTCATAACCCCTCTGTGGTAATGTAGGTCATTTAGATGGGTGATCGTTCGGCATAGATCGCTCCTCACGGATAAGAGTTGCGCCTTTTACTCATGCATTTTTCCGTTCCCTGACTAATTGTTCTACAATGTATACATACAAGTGTCGAATTACGAATGAGGCATAGTCGGGGTCGTTAGGTCGATTGTCAAAGCGACGCGTGTAGAGCCGCATCGTGAGTGGTCGGATTCATGAAGGTTTGCCAAGAAATTGGGGGACTTCGAGAATCGACAGTGAAGATGCGGGATGCATCTTTATAAATCCAGATTCGTTTCGGTGCATCAAGAAGTTGACCGAAAGGTCGTGCTACTTTCGTCGTAGATTCGCGAGAGTGGTCGAAGTTTGTCGGAAGGTTTGGGAAGATTCACTCAGGGTGGGGCAATTGGCCGGTTTGCTCTCGATCGTTTGAGTGAATATCGCGGTCTCACAACACGATGGGCTGTTTGTGTAATAATAAAAATTCCCACTTGGAAAGATTAGGGACTCGTGTACGTCTGGTACGTAACACACGCTTCCTAGTTGACCGGAGAGGCTTATTTTGGGAGCGCCCTCCCATTGGATGCCCTTGTGAGGGGAAAAGCGATCATGTTGAAAGGCGTCAAATTCACGCTTGAAGCGAGATGGACGGATGGAAGAATAGACTCTTCCTTCGGATTTTGACACCTCTCAATACTGGCAAAATATGACCAAAATGTTCCAATGCGGTATATAGAAAATTTACTGACGAATGGAGAACGCAGCACAAGCATTGTAGGCTAGTCAAAGCAGCCTTTGAATCTGCATGATCTGTCAGTTGGATGTTCCTCCCGATTGGGGTACTTCTGGGTACTGTTCGTCGGTGCATGTGGAATAGAGCTGATTCCACACAAAAATCGATGAGCCTGCTATTTAAAATGAACGTGATGTTAAGTAGCATAACAGGAAATTTGGTCCTTAGATTGTGAAATGCGAAAAAAGATACCGACGTTAGCGGGGCCTTACAGGTATGCAGCATGGTACAAGGCAACGAGACATGAAAATCCAAGGGCGAAATTTTTACTATCGAGTCTTTGAAGGAGGCACCTGCCTATGGCATGATTTGAGCTCAGTAGTTTGTGTGCACGCGAGGCACAAACAACACAACTCGAAATTATGTCTCCTCCTAATTTTGATTCGACCATTGGCTGGCGGGACGCACCGCAGCGAGTCCTAGAAGATGTTTGCCATAGTGCCAAAAATCATCATAAAAACAATGAAATGAGGATTATTGTTATGCCAAACATAGCGAAGATGGTGAAAAAGTAGAAGTTGTCAGGCAGACACGGTTGGAAATTGGGACACTTGGGTAATTTATCATTACCGGTAAGTGTACTTTGATGACAAATGTCAAAATGATAGAACACACATATACAAGTGTCGAGTTATAAATGAGACATAGTCAGAGTCGTTGGGTCGATCGTCGAGCGACGCGTGTGGAGTCGTAACGTGAGTTGTTGGATCGAGAAGCTCTGCCAAGGAATAAGGGGGCTTCAAAGATCGACAGCGAATATGCGAGACGCATCTTTGTAAACTTTGGTCTATATCGATGCGTCAAGAAGTTGATTGAAAGGGTGTGACACATCTGTTGAAGATTCTTAAAAGTGGTTGAAGTTGACAAAAAAAGTATGAGAAGGTTCGACGGAGGGCGAGGGCAGTTGGCTGAATCATCCTCGACCGTCGGGGTAAAAATTGGGGTCTCGACACGCGGTGGGCTACTTGTTTACTGTGAAAAATGCCCACTCAGAAAGATTAGGGACTCGTATATGTCTGGTACATATCACTTTGTCCACTTTTAGCCGCAACGTCCCGGTGCACGTACAGATGTGGCCCGGTGACGGCGGAATTATCCATTGATCAGATGATCGACGTCTTGGAGGTTGTCGTGGGGTTCCCAACTGTTATGTGCGGCGTCATAGCCGTGCCACTTGACAAGATACTATGTTGTTTTCCCACGTTGTCGATGGTGGAGGATGTGCTCGATGGCGTACTCTGTGTCCTTGTCCAATTGTCCATGAGGAGAGGGAGGTACATCCTCGCCAGGGAATTTCTCTTCGGGGTCTTAATAGTACTTGAGTCTGCTGATATGGAACACTGGGTGAACTTTCATAATGTCCGGGATTTTCATTCGTGCAATCACCAGGTTTTGCATGCACTCGATCTCAAACGGTCCCAACCATCAGGGTTTGAACAGTCGGCCTCGTTAAGTTTGATATTGGCCAAACTGAGAAGACAATTTTCGCCAGCGGTGAAAACATCATCGTTGCGATGGCAGTCAGCTGCTAGTTTCAACGCCGCCTTTTGTCTTCGCGAGTGTATGCCGTGTTTCATCCCACATGTTAGAGAAGTTACGGCATTGGACGTCAACCGCGGGAATGTTGCTTTGGCTGTGTAGTCCGGCTGGTGTGGCAGGCAGTTTGCCATACACCACGTCAAATGGAGTTTTACCCGTTGCGGTGGAGATCACTGATTGTATGCAATTTTGGCGGTCCGAAGTTTTTATGCCCAATCTGTCCCATGAGGTTTGTATAATGTTCGGAGAAGTTATTTGACCGTCTGATTGCTCCGCTCGGTTTTGCCGTTGGTTTGAGGATGAAACACAATTTAGAGCTGGATCCGACTGATGTAGCCAGTCATCAGTTCGTGCTAGAAACAGTTGGTGAATTGACCGTCCCTGTTGCTTGTGATGGTTCTTGGTACACCATGTAGCCGAGTGATGTTTAAAAATAGCCGCGCTATTCCTTTGGCAGTGATGGTGGTCAACAGAATAAAGTGAGACATTTTGAAAAACCTGTCGACAACCATGAGGATTACGTCATATTGCTTGGGTGTGACTGGTAACCCCGTGATGAAGTCCATGAAGATTTTGGTCCAAGGTTCTATCGGAATGGGGGGTGAGTGTCGAAGTCTAGGTGTTCGCGTGTGACGGGATTTTTGTCGTTGACAGGTGTCACAGGATTTGCAGAAGTTGGCCACGTCGGATTGCATTTTGTGCCACCAGTAATTGTTTTCCATCTTCTTCAGCGTACTTTCTTCTCCAAAACGCCCACCTCGTCGTGGAATTATTCGAGCAGCATGCAGCGGAGTTCATCGTTCTGGGGAACGACCACCGGGCGAGTGAATCGTCACCGCCAATAGGATACGCCGTACCAGAATTTTGCCTTGTTGTATCCGCCATGTTGGCCGTAGCCTCGTGTGAACAACTGCTCGAGATACGGATCTTGGTGCAGCTATAGTGTTGTTGCCTCAGCCATTAGATCCGGTTGGCGGCTAAGCATATTTGCTAGGTTGTTTTTCCTGGCCCTTACTCAATATCGTAGTCGAATCCAGATTTGAGGAACTGGATCCATCGGGTTTGACGTTGATTGAGGTTCAGCTGTACCTTCAAATAGTTCAGCACATGATGATTTGTACGTATGATGCATTAGCAACATTCAAGATAGAACCACCAAGTCTTAAATGCATGTACGACTACCAGCATCTCCTCGTGTACGTCCTAGTTGAATTCCGGTTCTCGCAGTTTTCGTGACGTGTATGCGACCGGTTGCTCTTCATTACCATGGACTTGTAGGAGGACTGCGCCGATGGATTGATCAGAGGCATCCGTGGCCATGACGTTGTCGACGATTGGATCGGCTAATCGTAGAGCGTACCACAAAGAGGTGAACGCTTATTGTTCGTTGTCTCCCTACATCCACTTGCTTTCTTTTTGAGTGAGATTGGAGAGAGGCGCTGACACTCGGTTGTAATCCCATACAAAACGTGGGTAGTAGTTATAGAAGACAAGAAAAAATTGAATGTCTCGGACGTGGGTCGGTGTCGGCCAATCACCGACTGGTGCCACGTTTTTTGGATCCATGGTGATCCATCCGCTGTTGATGACATGACCCAAAAACTTGATCGAATAGCGATCAAAGCCCCACTTTGAGAGTTTTCGTAAAAACTTCTTTCTATGTAAAACTTAAAGAACTTTTCGAAGATGTCTATCATGCTCCTCCGGGATGCGGTTGTACACAAGGATGTCGACGAGGTACACCACAACAAAATTGTTGAGGTCTCGATGGGAATTTTTGTTCATTATCGCCATGAATATTGTTAGGGCATTCGTGAGTCCAAACGGCATGATTGTGAACTCCAAATGCCTGTAGGATGCTCGGAACACCTTCCTCTTTATGTCGGCGTCTACCACGAGGATCTGGTGATAACCGTTGTGTACATCGATCTTGGTGGAAATTTGAGCCTGTCGGAGTTGGTCAAAATTTTTGTCGGCTTGGAGAAGAGGGTAGCAGTTCTTGATGGTAGCGTCATTTAATACCAGGTAGTCCACTCACACCTACATTTTGCTAGTTTTCTTTTTCACGAACAATACTAGTGTGACGTATGGTGATGTGGATGGGCGGATGAATCCTTGATCGAGCATCTCCTCAAGATATTTATTCAGCTCAATCAGCTTGTGGTCGCTCGTCCGATAGGCCCCTCAAACTGTGGGTCGGTTGCCCGGTTTCAACTCGATGCAATGGTCGATGTTGCACTGAGGTGGTATGATTTCTGGGAGTTTGTTGGGGAATACATCTGCAAACTCTTGGATGCGTAGTGCGAACTCTTCGTGTACCATTGCGAACTTGGTTGATGCCGATTTGGCCGATGAGGCTGATGAGGCTGACAAGGCCGATGAGGCCGATGAGTCAGCTTTTGCTACTTTTGCTTCCTCCATTGGCTCAAAATGTACGAGCCACATACGAGCTCCTTGTTAGATGCAATGCCTGGCCATGTTGAGCAGTATAGGCTACACATGTTTTTGCTTTTCGGCTACCGTAACTTCCTCTACTGCTTCCACCTCCACTACTTCCTTTGTTGTCCTTCGCCCCACGCATGAAAGTTGTCATTTGGCGCCATCGACTTCCACGTAGACATCATCGCTGTTCCAGTCAACCTTTGGATTGTGCTTGTACAAGAAATCTTGTCCGAGAATGAGTTTTTTGGTCATTTATTGGACATGACCTCTACACCGTCACATCCCCTAGATCCCCCACTTGTATTCATAGTGGTTCTTAGAGTCTCCATATTTGCAGTCTTCTTTTGACAGCTTTCCTTCAAACACTCCTAGTTTGGTCTGGAATCCCAGTTTGCGAACCATGTCATTGTGTACAAAACTGTGAGAAGCTCCTCCATCCAGTAGTGCACGCACCGTTCAGCAAGTTTTGCAACCTCGGGGTTGCAATTTCAGCAGTATCATCGGTTGGTCATCCTCGTACCCCTCATCGAACTTTGCGATCTTTGAAATTTGTTGTGGTGTCGTAAGTCATTCAGATGGGCAATCGTTTTGTGCAGATTACTCCTCACTGACAAGAGTCGCGCCTTTCACTCCTGTCCTTTTCCATTTGTCGGCTCATTTTTCTGTGAATTCCTCCCCTTTTTGGCCTAATGCTTACTTTAGTAGTTACGAGCGATAAGCCTGTGTTTTCTGTAGTTACAGCACATGCGCGTATCTCTCTGGTCGCCGACATCCACTTCCATCAGAGTCGAGGAGTCCCCCGATTGGCTTTTTACGTTTCTATAACAATTGTTGTTGGGAGGTCGCCAGCTGTAGAAAGCTTGGATCCAGGCGTTGTAGTCAGTGCTGTCGATCCTTTCTTCTACTACAATCATCCATGATAAATTGTTTTGGATGCCAATGGCGATCGCTCGTTGGATGTTCTGCTTGAGGCCATTTTTGTAATGAAAAGAGAGCTTGTCAGGGGCGATGTCTACTCCAGTGATGATCTTGCGGAATCTCCATGTGTTCTCTGCCATGCTAGACTATTTGCGAAGACGTTGCTTGTACCAAGCATTGGACTTCTTGTTTAGCCATCCAAATTCTGTGAGCATTGCGTGCGAGAACTCGTTCTAGTCGCTTGGTGGCATCAGCGCGTCTTGCCATGATGGTTGATCTTCTCCAAGGATAGAACGCCTGCGGCCGGTGATATGAGATGGGCGCGGTTGGTCGTCAATGAGGCCCCGCCTGTCTCCTGCTACCGTTGGATGACCTTTAGATCAGACAACCAACTTAGTGTCATGCCACACAAAAGCGCGGCCGCAATGTCAATCTTCTTTTGATCATCGTTGACCTTAGCAGCGGTGAAGTATACCTTCAGACTCATCAACCACATTCAAACCGTTGGTCCCTTGGAATTCTCAGGATCGAACAGTTTGGGAGGGGCCGGACGCATCTTGGGTTCACTCAAGAGTTGGGTGCTTCTCTCCACAAGCACCTCCCATGCACTTGCGTCGCAAAAAGCTTCCATTGTGATGTTGAGTTGTTACAATAGATGGCCGTTGATTCCCTCGAGCGTGAAGATACGGTTCACTTATTCCTCGTTGATCTCCGCCTATCATCCGGTGCCACCTATCGTACCCACTGTCAACGTCAAGGCTATCAGTAGGGACGGCTGGTTTACCTCAGTGGTTGTAGGAATCATCCTTGTCAATCCAGTTACAACATAGCCTGCCATGCCAGCGGTCGCTGCCGCTTCAAGGTTAGTGTGCATAGGCACGTTTCGCTCCTCCATCACGGAAGTCATCGCCAAAGACCCGCTGCTGGTCATTGGATGCGCTCACTTGCTTCACGTCATAGTCACGAAGTCTGTAATGTCTTGACGTACGAGATGCATTGATGTCTTGTGTGAGGTAGTCCTCAGGATGGGTAAAGTAGTCAGATGCCTCTTGAGTGCTGTTGCGCTCTGTTACCAAGTGTCATGTTGCCGTTGCATCAGTGGTGCTCTTGCCCCTGTCTCAGCTGCTGCTGCTACTGCTGCTGCTCCTACGACAACTGCCTCGGCTGCTCGTGTTACGCGTGCTGCTACAGTTGCTGTCCCTGTCCCGCCCGAGGCTGCTGCTGCTGCTACAGTTGCCCTTGCACTTGCTGTCGTTGCGGTAGCAGCTGGTGCTGCTGTTGCTGCCTCCCCTGCCATGGCTGTTGGTCCCGTAGTACCTGTTGGTGCCCCTGTTCCGGCTGCTGCCCCCCCAGGGCCGGGTAAGGGTTGCACCAACAGCGCTTTGGCTGGGGACAACAACCCTTGCTGTTGCTACTGTCCTGTCTGATGGGACGGTAGTTATAGCAGTAGTTGCTGTTGCGGCTGCTGCTGAGCTAGCTGCGGTGATTGCTGTTGCGGCTGTTGCTCCCGTCTCACCCACTGCTACTGCTGTTACGAGGCCGACTGGGGCAGCGGCTGATGCTGTTGCTGCAACTGCAGCCCCAGCTAGTACCACTGCTGCTGCCGCCCCCGTCCCAAGCATGGCGGCTGCTGGCACCGCTAATCCTGATTTGGGTACTGCTGATGTGCTTGTTCCTGTCGTTGCTGCTGCTACTACTACTACGGGCATTGATGGAGCCACTCGTGCCATAGGTGGTGCTGTTGTGGGTGGTGCTGCTGGTGCTGTTGCTACTCTTCTTGCACCGACCGGCCCCACGCCAACCACTCCCCCATCTCCCAGCAGGCCGCCGGCCGTCCGCTGGCCTCCCACGTGGCGTGGGTAGTGGACATGTGCGGCAGTATCAAAACCGGTGGGGGGACGAGGGGCTGTCGTCAATGTGTGACCCCCTCCCCCCCCTCCCCCACTGTTCCGTCATCGCCCTGCCAGCCTCCTTCGTTGCTTCACCACGCTGGCACATCCCCCCTCCTCCCCATTCCACCTCCATTTCCGCCTCTACTCCTCCTACTCCCCGTCCACTGTCTCCGGTGTCCTCCTGCAGTTCCCCTCCTCGTGGCCCTGCCGTCCCTGCAGTCCATGGTGAGAGAGCAAGGCGATTGACGTCCGCGACCACTGACATTGGCCCTGCACGGGCTGGTACAAAGTCGTCGGTTGAGGCGACTGTTGGATGACGTCGATTGGCAACTGACAGATAGTCACAAAGTTGGCAGTGAACTCCTGTGTAGTATCCAACCCCCCTCCCCCCTTCGAGGCCAGTCTGGGGTGTAAGGTGCGCCCCGTACTATCTGGCGTCCTGGATTCCATTTCGCCCATCGAGAATTCCCCGTCACGGCTCCCTTTCTCATGTTCCCCCCCCCCCCTCACCAGAGAGAGCAACGGACCGCCCATACAAAACCCCCCCGTGCCGAACAGGGCCCAGTCCTCGATGGTCCATTGGCTCCTCTTCGCTCCAAGACCACCTCTGTTTTGAGCATGGACATCCCCCCTCCCTGTCCGAGTAGACATCGATATCGGGATGGGGGTGTCCGTCCTGTGCTTGCCGCTTCACGCCCAGTTCCCACATGCCCGCCCGCCGGAGCCTGATCGTCAGTGCATCATCTCCGTCTGATTCAGGGTCATATCCATCGCTTAGGAGCCAGTGATCGCACAAAGGTGCTGCGATCCACTGTGCCTGTCCGGCTGGTTCGATTGACGCCAGCACTCCGTCATTGATCTCCTCAATCAGCGGCCTTGAGGGCCAAGGAACATGACTCCTACCCCGATGGCCGGCTAGCGAGACATTCCGGCAGGCCTTGCTTGTCCTCCATGTCAGGATGGAATCCGCGTGGATGCGGTCCCGACGAGGGTCTGATAGCCTCTAGTGGTTCACGTCTACTGTTTTGGGCGAATCTGAGACTGAGCGTGCGCTTTCTGGGCGCCTCACGCTATGTGAGCAGGAATTTAGAGACAGTCAATTTGCGAAGGAAATAACGGCGTTTTGCGTTATATTTTGAACATAGACATGATCACAACATTTATAGTGCTAGTCATGAGCTTTCCAACGCACCAAACCGCGCGCGATTCAGCCAAGCGTAGCTCAAGTTATGCTTGCCGAAGCGCAGGTCTCACCCACCACAGAAACGCCTCCATGGCGCGCACACGCCGTGGCGCCTTCCTTCACGTGCGAAGCGCCTTTCCCAAGGCGCAGGTCCACTTGCATGTGGTGTAGGGGTCCCCTGCACTGTTTCCACGCACCCTACCCACTTTTGGGTCGAGTTTGGTGATGGGGTGTGACGAGGTTTGAAACCTGTCCGCGGACCTGCAGTCAGAATTTTAACCGAGTCCCCGAGTAACAAAACGTACTACTGAGTTTCGGACGTCGAGCCAGGTTTTTGGCGAAGTCCCCCAGTAACAACCTGCACTACTGGATCCGGTGGATGATCCACCTGATCAGGCGGATCATCCACCGGACGCCTCGGCAGGCGTATCGGAGCATTTTCTCCAGATGGTATTTTTTGTTACTCAATCCGGTCGATTATCCACCGGATTTCGAGTCGCAGCCGGCTCCCAGAGTCGCTGCGCGCACCCCAAGTTTGGAAGGCCATATCTCCCTTGATACTTGTCCGATTCCAGCGAAACAACTTCCACCGGATTCAGCGACTCGTCAAATTTACAGGGAAATCCTCCATTTTAGCATCCGAGCAATTGTCAAGTCGCCAGATCCGCCGGAGCGGAGTTTTCACTTTGTGGCGGCTCGTCGGCGCCTCCCGGCGCCGCACTTGGGCATGCGGAGGGGCAATTTTTCAACATTCTCCCCCTTGCACCTGCCATGCCCGCTGCTCCAGCTTGCTCTTACTCATCTTCCGCTGCGCCCTCCAGCCCATCATAGCCGGTCATCCCAAGCCCGGCCACGCTCATCGCGTGCCGGTCTGCGGGTTGCGCTTTGGTCAAGCAATCCGCAAGCATGTTGTGCGTGCTGCAACACCACCTGCCCCTTCTGGACCATGTCCCGTGCGTAGTGGTAATGCACGTCGATGTGCTTCGTCCTCCTGTGCTGCGTCGGGTTGTTGGTCAGCGAGATAGAGCCGGTGTTGTCCTCTTGCACCACCGTTGGCTCCTGCTGCGGCACGCCCAGCTCCCCCAGCAACCTGCGGAGCCACACCGCCTCCTTGACCGCCTCGGCCAGCGCGATGTACTCCGCTTCCACTGTGGAGGTGGCGACGCAGTCTTGCTTCCTGCTGCACCACGAGACCGCTGCACCAGCGAGGAAGAACACGTAGCCGGATGTGGACTTCCGCTTGTCCACATCGCCAGAGTAGTCTGCATCCGTGTAGCAGACCAGGCGCAAAGGGTCCGCCCACCCTTTGCCGTCGAACCTCAGGCGCGCGTGCCGCGTCGCCTGCAGGTAGCGGAGGATGCGCTTGACCGCCTGCCAGTGTAGTGGCCCTGGATCGGCCACGTACCTGCTCACTTGGCCCACCGCGTAGGCCAGGTCCGGTCGAGTTGCCACCATGGCGTACATGAGGCTGCCCACCGCCGATTCGTAGGGCACCCCTGCCATATCCTCCCGCTCTTCTTTTGTTTGCGGCACCATTGCCGCACTCAGTTCACAGGTCCTGGAGACAGGACTGCACATTGGTTTGCAGTCCTCCATGCCATACCGCTTCAGCACCTTAGCCACGTATTTGGCCTGTCCCAGCTCAAGCGTGCGCGCCCTCCGGTTCCGCGTAATGCTCACCCCGAGGTAGAACTCCAGCTCCCCCATGTCCGACATCTGGAACCTGCTGCTCAGCTGCTCTTTCCGCTGCTGTAGGCTCGACAAGTCTGAGGAGCACAAGATCAGATCGTCCACGTAGAGTGCGACAATCGAATGGAGCTTCTTGCTGCGCTGCACGTACATGCTGTGATCCGCTTCACAGCGCTTGAAGCCGATTTGTGCCATGAAGCTGTCCATCTGTTGGTACCAGCATCGGGACGATTGTTTTAGCCCGTACAAGGACTTCCGTAGCTTGCACACCTTGCCCTCCGGTGCCTCCACCCCCTCCGGCACCTCCATGTAGATTTCTTTGTCGATGATGCCGTTGAGGAAGGCCGTTTTTACGTCCATTTGGTGGAGCTCCATGTCCTTCGCGGTTGCCACCGCAAGGATCGTCCGGATTCTTGTGAACTTGGCGACGGGGGTGAACGTCTCATCGTAGTGCTCACCCTTACGCTGTGCGTATCCCTTCGCCACGAGCCGCGCCTTATACTTATCCACCACACCTTCCTTTGTGAACTTGGTCTTGAAGACCCACTTGGAGCCGATGACCTTGGCGTCTTTCAGCCTGTCAACCAGCTGGCACGTGACATTTTCAGCAATGGATGCCAACTTCGACTTGATGGCGGCGTCCCACTGCTTCCCCTCGGGCCGCGCAAGCGCCTCTTGCACGGTTGTCGGTTCCGTTGATGCAGCCAGCATGCACCGCGTCATGCCGATCCATCAAACGGTGCCTGCGTCGAAACGCTTCCCTACTCTCCGCTGCCTCCTGCTGCGGCGCGGCAGTCTTGGCAGCGTCTCGTCGCTCTGCTGCGATCCTTCCGACTCTGCCCGTTCCGGTGAATCATCACCCGGACGGCTCCCCGAGGATCCCTCCCGCTCTGGTGAACCATCAACCGGACGGGCGGCGCGTCCGGAGTATTTTTCTCCGACGCCCGACGCAAACTCCGCCGGGAGTGCGCGCTTCGGCACCTGCGGTGCCTCCTTCGACGGATCATTCCGCTGGATCTCCAGCCCAGCTGCATTGTCGTCGGAGTCCTCCGCGTCTGCTGTTGCTCTTGCTGCACCGCCACGCTCCGACGCCACATCATCGACCTCCTCGTCCGCCGGCTCCTCCTCGTAGTCAAGGAGCTGGAACCACTCCCCCTGTTTTGGAGTGTTCCCGACGCTCATGTCGTTGCTGCTGCTGCTGAAGCTCTGTTGCTCGTCGAACTCGACATCACGGCTGCGGATGATCTCTTGCATGCGCGAGTCCCAGAGCCGATACGACTTTTGCGCGCTCTCGTAGCCGAGGAACAAGCACGGCTTTGCCCGCGGTTCTAGCTTGCTGTCGCGTCGTTGCGCCGCCTGCACCATCGCGTGCGCCTTGCACCCGAACACCTTCAGGTGTGCCACGTTTGGCTTGCGCCCGCTCCAAACCTCCTGCGGCGTCTTCCAGCCGCCCATACCCTTCAGCACCGCTGTTGGGGTGAGGTTGATGGTGTAGCTCGCTGTACGCACAGCCTCCGCCCAGAACCCTCGCGGCAACCCCGCATCCACAAGCATGGTCCGCACCATGTTGAGCAGCGTCTGGTTCGCCCGCTCCGCCACTCCGTTGGACTGTGGCGAGTACGGCGTAGTGGGTTCCCACTTGATGCCCTGCTGCTTCATCCACCCGCTGCAGCCCACGTACTCTCCGCCATTGTCGCTGCGTAGCGCTCTGACCTTCCGGCCAGTCTGCCTCTCCACCGCTGCGACGTACTCCTTCAGCCGGTCCAGGACCTCGCCTTTCCGCTTCATGAAGTACACGTAGAGCTTCCTGCTGCAGTCGTCAATGAAGGTGACGAAGTATCTCAAGCCGCNCTTCCTCCCTTGGCCATGTTGACGACGCGCTCCTGCGAGTCTGCTACGTCCGATGCCGCGGGGACCACCTTGGTCTCCACGATGTAGAGACCGCCCTCGCGCTTTGCCTCCAGCACGACCTCGCCGTCGCCGTCTATGCGCACCACTGCGCCTTTCCTGCAGAAGAGCACCTCATACCCCTTGTCCGTCAAGCGACTGACACTCAGGATTTCAGCCAGGCCGGGGACGTGCTGCACATCACGGATTGTGCACAGCTCCTTCTTACCGCCCACCACGACTTCCACCTCCACGTCGCCTTGGCCGGCCGCCAGCTCGACTTTGTCGTTCGCGACCACCATCGACTTGGAGGACTTCTCGTAGGTGACGAACCCCACCTTCTCGACTTGGGTGTGCTCCTCGGCCCCGGAATCCAGGCACCGCCTGTTGGCCTTCTTGAGGAAGTGATTCTTGTTGCCATTGAGGAGTGACCTGCCCTTGATGTTGTTTTGCCGCCGGTCTTCGCCTCCTCCGGGCACTCACGGGCCCAACGGCCCTCCTTGCCGCAGTTGCGGCACACACCTTTCTTGGCGCCCTTCTTGCCGCCGCCTCTTCCGCCACATCCTTTGCCCCCGTTTCCGCCACCACGCGTTTTGGTGACGAGGGCCGATGAGGAAGACGAGGACTCCCCGCAGCTCCGGCGCTGCGCCTCGTTGCGGATGTACTCTGCGCCATAGGTGAGCTTGTCCTCCGCCCATCCTCCAAGGACGGTGATGAGTGGGCCCCAACTTTCAGGTAGGGCCATGAGGAGGGCCATCGCCTGCAGCTGCATGTCGATCTTCCACCCTATGTCATTGCATTGCGAGGCGAGCGACTCGATCTGCTGCATGGCAGAGATGACATCATCTCCCTCCTCGATTCTCACCGTGAGGAGTCGCTTCATCGCGAAGATTTTGTTCGCGAGCGACTTGGATTGATGGATGGAGCAGAGTTTTTGCCAAGCTTCGGCTGCCAGCTTGCAGCCCTGGAAGTAGCCCCACTGTGACTCGGCCATCCCGGACATCAGCAGCATGAGCGCCTCCGTGTTCTTCTTTACGAAGGCCTCCTTCTGCGCTTCGGTCGCCGTCGCTTCGTCGAGGACTTCCGTTCCCATCATGACCTCAAGCAGCCCCTTATGCGTGAGGTGCAACTCGAAGTGCCACTTCCATAGCCCAAAGCCTGGGCCGCCCGCATACTTCTGGATGGGCTGCGTCTCCTTCTGCGCAATATGCGCAGCTGCTACTCCGACAGGTTCTCAGATTTTCACGGCGACGTCCAAGATGACGATCCCGTGCGCTACGGAAGACGTGAACGTTGAAGGCTATCAGACCCGTCGGCCCATAACCCTTTGTCAGGATGGAATCCGCGTGGATGCGGTCCCGACGAGGGTCTGATAGCCTCTAGTGGTTCACGTATACTGTTTTGGGCGAATCTGAGACTGAGCGTGCGCTTTCTGGTCGCCTCACGCTATGTGAGCAGGAATTTAGAGACAGTCAGTTTGCAAAGGGAATAACGGCGTTTTGCGTTATATTTTGAACATAGACATGATCAAAAAATTTATAGGGCTAGTCATGAGCTTTCCAACGCACCAAACCGCGTGCAATTCGGCCAAGCGTAGCTCAAGTTATGCTTGCCAAAGCGCAGGTCTCACCCACCACAGAAATGCCTAACGCCTCCATGGCGCGCACACGCCGTGGCGCCTTCCTTCACGTGCGAAGCGCCTTTCCCAAGGCGCAGGTCCACTTGCACGTGGTGTAGGGGTCCCCTGCACTGTTTCCATGCACCCTACCCACTTTTGGGTCGAGTTTGGTGATGGGGTGTGACGAGGTTCGAAACCTGTCCGCGGACCTGCAGTCAGAATTTTGACT
>SZWC01010302.1:82505-100920 GCA_023375785.1 Penium margaritaceum
TAGCTCAAGTTATGCTTGCCGAAGCGCAGGTCTCACCCACCACAGAAACGCCTAACGCCTCCATGGCGCGCACACGCCGTGGCGCCTTCCTTCACGTGCGAAGCGCCTTTCCCAAGGCGCAGGTCCACTTGCACGTGGTGTAGGGGTCCCCTGCACTGTTTCCATGCACCCTACCCACTTTTGGGTCGAGTTTGGTGATGGGGTGTGACGAGGTTTGAAACCTGTCCGCGGACCTGCAGTCAGAATTTTGACCAAGTCCCCGAGTAACAAAACGTACTACTGAGTTTCGGACGTCAAGCCAGGTTTTTGGCTAAGTCCCCCAGTAACAACCTGCACTACTGGATCCGGTGGATGATCCACCTGATCAGGCGGATCATCCACCGGACGCCTCGGCAGGCCTATCGGAGCATTTTCTCCAGATGGTATTTTTTGTTACTCAATCCGGTCGATTATCCACCGGATTTCGAGTCGCAGCCGGCTCCCAGAGTCGCTGCGCACACCCCAATTTCGGAAGGTCATATCTCCCTTGATACTTGTCCGATTCCGGCGAAACAACTTCCACCGGATTCAGCGACTCGTTAAATTTACGGGGAAATCCTCCATTTTAGGATCCGAGCAATTGTCCAGTCGCCAGATCCGCCGGAGCGGAGTTTTCACTTTGTGGCGGCTCGTCGGCGCCTCCCGGCGCCGCACTTGGGCATGCGGAGGGGCAATTTTTCAACACTCCATTCTGTTAGAAATATAGGCCTCTTAGAATCTCAGGTTTCTCAGGTAAACACTCCACATTGAACTTGTACACTCATACTCTGTGTGGTACATACGACAAGCAACTGCCGCACACTTCAACTGAGAAATATATCTTGCACACTTGTCAAGATATCTCACACACTGCACAAGTAAAGGGCTCGTCTCCTGCTCAATCCAACGGTATGCTGCATTACTAAAATGGTGAAGTACAGACAAAGAACTGATTTTCCTAAGACGACAGCTATTTGTAATGAGCGTTACACGCGACTGGACTGAAACTAGAAACAACAAAAATACAAAAGCCGTAAACACCCGGCTGTGCATCCGAGGTTTGCTAATGCCCAGCACCCTTGGTAAGTCAACGGCGGAGATAAATTTCAATCTCAATTTCCTCTGTGGTTTGTCGATCTTCAAGCAGTGACGTTGGACGAGTCTGACGCTCGTCCTTTGGTCGCTAGACGGCTACAATTGATCCATCGCACCATCAGATGTTCCAGTCGTTCCTTAGGTCTCCATTGCACCAGCATCTTCAACGGTCGGCACGTCTTCGGTCCGCTTCCTCCTTTCATCAACCGGGCACCCAGCGGAGCCCTGCTCGCATGCTTGGTCTGTCTGATGTGCCTTGGCTTGTGCCACATCAGCCGCTGGACCGAGAGGAGCTCTCGCTCAACTGCTCGTCCGTCCCCAGTCCAGCATAGCCTTCCATGCTTCTCTTTCGTGAGGCTTGACACCAAGTATGCCGTGTTTGGAAACTGGAAGTATGCGCCGAAACCTACGCCAGGTTGGCACGAGTTTGGACACAGACTATGCCAGATTCCAACATTCCCCCCTTGTGCCCCAATGTGCGCCAGCTGTGGGTGCACAACAGAGCGCCCCCCCACGAGCAACGAGTGGGAAGATGTGTCAAGGCACAGAGAAGCACACCAGCAGTGTCATCCCCCCCCCCGGGCAAGCCGAGCCTAAAAAACAAATTACAACAGGGGTGCACCAAAGGACTCTGTGAACCCAACAGTGCCAGTGCCTGGGCCATGTCCTACGGCAGATATGAGGTGCCAACGATACTCCCCTGCCCGAACTGCCCGAGGAAGGCATCCCCTCCCTGCATCCGGCTCCCTTTGGTAAGCCGGCAGCGGCAGCCTACAATTGGGGAGTGATGACGGAACATGAGCAGCATGATGAAATGGAGCGCACAAATGCGAGTGTGGCCGCTGTGGCGCAGGCGTCCATCAGCGAAGGAAGACACAACAACAATCTGACCGGCCGATGGGGAGAGGACAGGAGGCCCAAGGACAAAAGTCGAAGATGTCCGAGAAGTGCGAGAAGGACAGAGCCAGCGAGCGGTCAACGAGTCAAGAAGTCAACCCGGAGGTTGTCGCAAAGTGAGAGTGGATCCACACGCGGAGAACTGCAGGGTCAAGAGGTGGTGCACAAGAGAGAATGCGAATGGGAGAGCAGAGGAAAGCAGAAGTAAGCAGAAGCAAGTGAGGTAAGGACGACAGTACCTCGATTAGCCACCAAATCCAATGCCTCATGTGGGCGGATTCGGGAGGCCAGTCGAGGAGCATGAGGGAAGGAGCAAAGCGGTAGAGGAGAGGGGCTTAGTGGCTATATGAGCCCCGGTTCCATACCAACGCCTCATTTGGGGGGCACGGAAACAGAGCCGTACCACGGCGTGGTCAATGAACGCCTCCGTCTGTTCCATCGCGTCATTTGGGGGGGAACAGAGGGAGACGATCGAGAGAGAGAGAGAGGGCTCAGGGAGTGTGGAGACAAGATCGAGGTGAGCACAGAGGGCAGCATGGTGATCCGCCGAGAGAGCCTTGGTGAGAATGTCAGCGGTTCGATCCGTAGTGGGGATGTAGAACATAGAAACTTTGCCATCAGCGACAACGTCGCAAATGTAGTGATGCTGGCAACGGACATGTTTGGTGTGATCTTGAAGGACATTATCCTCACTCAAAGCGATCGACCCTTCATTGTCACAGTAGACGGCTGTAGAATTGAGTTGGTCAACACCAAGCTCGGAGAGAAGCATGCACAGCCAAACGGCAATGCGTGTAGCTTCACTTTCAGCAATGTATTCAACTTCGGTGCTGGAAAGGGCCACCACGGACTACTTCTTTGAGTGCAAGCTAACGGGTCCACTGTTGAGCATGAAGACGTAGCTAGATGGGAAACGACTTGTAGTTTAGTCACCAGAGAAATCGGCATCGCAGAAACCTGTAAGGAGATTTGTGCCAGCTTTATAGCGAACGCCAAGAGTTGCAATTGAGTGCAGGTAGCGTACACTGTGCTTGGCGGCCACGAGGTGGACAGCTGTGGGATGTTGATAGCCCTGGCTGAGAATTCCAACGGCATAAGAGAGATCACGACGAGTAGCAGCTGAAGCGTACATCATAGAGCCAATAATGCTCGGAAAATTCTTGGCATCCGGTGGAGTCGGGAGATCAGCTGCAAATCAGGGCTTAGTGAGGCCATGTTGAGTGTTGAGCGGTGTGGCAATGGGGTTGGCCGCGCCGAGTCCAAACTTCTCAGCAACCTTCAGAGCATAGGTGGCTTGAGTGAGGCAGACTGTGGGAGCCATGACATCATGGGTGATCTGAATGCCGAGGTAGTACCAAAGCGGATCCATGTCGCTCATCTCAAAGCGCCAAGAGAGTTGTTGTTTGAGCGTTGTGATGTCGGAGAGAGTTGGTCCGAAGAGGATGAGATCGTCCACATAAAGGATGATGCCAAGGAACACACCACCGCCAAGGAAGTAGAATGAATAATCAGAGTGCAGCCTTGTCAGACCTTGCTAAATGAAGAACTCGTGAATTTTGAGGTTCCACTGGCGTGGGGCCCGCTTGAGGCCGTATAGGGAGTTTTTAAGGCGGCAGACGAGATCAGCTTGACCATCAACCACGAAACCCTTAGGTTTTCTCATGTACTTGACCTGGCTGAACCTGATGGAGCACGTTATGTGTATCCACAAAGCTACGCTTGATCAATGGGATGACATTGCCATGAAGCGAATTAAAAAATACCTTTTCAAGTATGTGGTCAATAAGTGGGGTACACAACGATTACGCCTTGAGTAGAATCCCATAGCTTAGGAGGCTTCTGCATTATCATGCACAAGAAGTACACCTAGCGCAATGAGACAGAACATTTCCTCTACAAGCTCAAGGACTTCAAGTAGTTGGGTAGCTTGCTTGAGTCCTACTTGAGCAATTTGGCGCACTTGTAGAGGAAGCCAATTGCTTCATTGAAGGTGGTGGCACCTAGATTTTTAAGTGTCCAAAGTGCTTGATACTAAATTTATGTCGTGATGGTCTAATCGCCAAGAAGTTGAATGAAAGGACCTCCATGAAAGTAATGGGCCAAGCTTAAACAAGCTGGCAGGAATTGTGTAATGACATGAGTGAAGTGTATTTGGAAAATTTGAAACACTTCTTGGATGCACGGCTAGATGGTCATGTACAGCGAGGCCAAGACATGCACATAGATACTACAACAACTGGAGGGACAACCAGGCAATGAAGTAGAGCTGTGGGAAAGCAACCTACAAAAACCCTGGTCATGAAGACTAGCAGGCTGAAGGTCCCAAAGCATAAGCACAACCAAGACAACGATGAGCTACAGGTGGTGTGAGAGCATAGCAACATGGCCTTTTGTGAAAAACTGTGGTATGAATATATTCACACCACCACCTTCAGGGCTCAATATCCTGAGGCTACTAGTGGTGGACTTGAGGTCTCGGCATTGGCCTCTGGTACAACACCTTGTGGAGATGGTGCAACAGGAGGCCATGGACAAGGCCGTTGCTGTGGTAATGTGCTTGGCTGTGGAGATGAGTGAGGCCACACTATAGGTTTCCCTCCCCACCCAGTAATCTTAGTGGAGACCAATGAAAAGAAAAATGGATCACAAGTGAGACTCATCTTTCCAAACAAGGATGTAAATCATTTTGAACTTCGAACAAGCTCAAATTTTTATAGTCTCTCTCTCTCTCTCTCTCTCTCTCTCTCTCTCTCTCTNAATCTTAGTGGAGACCAATGAAAAGAAAAATGGATCACAAGTGAGACTCATCTTTCCAAACAAGGATGTAAATCATTTTGAACTTCGAACAAGCTCAAATTTTTATAGTCTCTCTCTCTCTCTCTCTCTCTCTCTCTCCTTTTTCAGTGAAAAACACTCTGTATTTATTCATCGTCATTGTCCATTAAACCTTGAATCTTTGAACAAGATGTGCAACTGAAGTTGCTTGATGATGACGGCACTGACCACTGTGCAAAAAATGTGTGACATGGCGATTGAAGCTAATGCCCTCAAGGCTATGAGCACAATCATGTTTACAGTACCTTTGGTTGATTTCTTTTTACCCAAAAAAATCAAAGATAGAATGGTTTTGCCGAATTCTTATGTTGCCACAAGATGTGGACATGAGTGGGTGAAACATGGGAATGATGACATCCACCGTACCAGTGTTTTATTTACCAAAAACTTGGCTTGTCATCCTCAAGCATTTTTACTCACAAGAGTAGAGGTAGCATGATGATGAAGTTTAAAGGGTACCTAGCGAATGCTCTTAGAAAAAAAACTGGCTAACACAAGAGGGAATGAATCCTTCATCATCCATGGTCTTACTTGACAGGTGGGCCTGAAGTATGAACCACTCGATGGTGCACTTGTCCTCGGTGACAATTTTATGATAATGTGATTTCTAATAGAAAAGCAAGATTTTCATTCAACGATATATCTATGGTGTCACGTTCTAGGTACTCAACCATTTTGACCCATGCGAAGTCGTTCTAGGTAATCCTTGCTCCACACAAAATGGCTCTGATGTGATTTAAAACCTTTTTTATCCTTCAGAGGGGAAAATGTTGCTTTACCTTGATTTTGAGTATGGAATTATCACCAACCAGACTTACGGTCCACGCTAGATTGTTTGCGATGCTGGTCAAGAGACATTTTTCATGAGATTATCTGAATATCTTGGCCCTGCTATAGAAATTCAAGGACGAAGTAATGGAAGACACATCACAGGTATTCAAATATCTGCTTTTGGAGTTCTTGGATGATTTCTAACACCCACAAGCTGGAATTCCACCAGAATAATACATGTGCTAAACTATTTCATCACAACTAGAGGAAAATCCTTTATTTAATCTCACTTTTTACCTTAGTCTACTAGAAAGGAAAGAGTCTACTCTGCAAATCAAAGAGCACCTTGCAAAAGGCTGGATCAAGGCGAGTAGCTTGCCACATGGTATACTGATCCTTTTGTTTAAGAAAAAAATGGTTTATGCATGTGCATAGAGTACAAGATGCTAAACAAGCTAATCATGAAAAACCAATTCATCTAGCTACATTTTGAAGCCACTTTGATTAACTCAAAGTAGCCAATGTTTCTTATTTGTTGGATTTGTCTCAAGCAGACCATCAAATCCACATCGAGGAAGACGATGTACCCATACCAGCATTTTGGATATTTATGGGATATTATTGGTTTTTGGGTGTTAGGCTTTGGGCTGACCTACATCTCAGCAGCCTTCCAAGGAGAAATGAACCAAACATTTATGAGGAAACTCGGTTAGTTTGTCTTAATTTACCTAGCCGACGTCCCTGTTCTCTTGGTATCAATAGAAGAGCAAATATAAAATTTGCGCTAAGTCCTCGCGATCCTCCATGAGCAAAGGTTTTATGCACATGTAAGAAAGTGCAAATTCACACAATAAGAGCTCAAAAACCTTGGACACATAGTCAGCAATTCGTATCAATCTACAGAAGGTCCAAGCCGATGTAGATAAGCCGTGCCCAAAGAATGTTGGGCAGATTAGGTTTCTTCTTGGCCTTGTAAACCACTTTCGACAGTGTATGTAAGGATCTCTGACCTGGTAGCTCTTCTGACCAGGCTCATGTGAAAATTTGTGTATTGGGAATGCACAGATTAGCGCGAGAATGGTATTCTTAAATTGAAATAATTTCTCCTTAAAACATCCCTCTTAGCTGTTCCAGATCCATTGCAACCGTGGAAGGTACAATTCGATGTATTGCTTGTATCGATCAAAACAGTCCTCATGCAAAACGATCATCCAGACGCGTATGAGAGCCAAAAGCTCATCTTTGCTGAGACAAATTGCACAACTAGTTATGAGGATCTTATCGCTGTGGTACATGCTTTCAAAAGTCTACATTGTTACCACCAGGGTACCAAGGGAGGTGTGACAGTTTTCACCGACCACAACCCATTGGTGTCTTTCTAAATGCAAGCGAACCTGTGGAGATGAAAGACAAATTGGATTAAATACTTCAGTAATTTTTTTCTTACATGGGATTATTGGTCACTAAACATCAATATGGCCGATTCAATGAGTCAATAGCTTGTGGAAGTTAATGTAATCACCAAGGTTGGTTGGTGTTTTATGGTCATCACAACAGCAAAAACAAAAACACAAGGTCCCCCTGCACCTTTGCGACAACCAACACAAGATATTATCCACTACAAGCAGTTTGTAAATAGGATCAGGATTAAAAGATGTGCAGATTCTTGGATTCAAGACTCTTGGGATTATGATACGTATGGATTGGTGGAGGCTAGACGAGTCTAATTGCATGGAGAAGAAGTCATTGTGCCAGACTCAGGTGACCATTGAGCAAAGATTCTGTCCTAGTTCCACAACCACCAGTGGCAAGTCATGTGGGAACTCAAAATATGAGACATGCACTCTCAAATGACTATTTGTGGCTAGGATGGAGCTTTGATATTCCTTAGTATTGAATGACATGCGACCCATGTCTTTGGAACATGACTAGTAACAAAACGCATGTTAGAATCCTCTAATAACTTCCCATTCTCAAGAATACATGGGAGTGTATTTTCATGATCATAATTGTGGGTACGACTACTTCTCCTTCACCTTACATGTCAAATGCCACGGCCATCAGGAACGTGCCGGATGAAGGCATCTCTTCACCCGATACAACTTCCTCCTCGACGGGTCCTCCGGTTACCGCCTTGTCACCAGAGTGTGTGGTTGGCCTTGGGCATGGATCCGCCAAAGGGACGAGATGCGTGCTGGTCTACGCTGACCAGGAGAGGTTGCCACGTAGATGATTGTGCCACTGAGCCAAGGGTGGCTCTAATACCAAGTGTAAACAGGACGCGGTGTGCTAGCTTCAACCAGATAGTGTGGGCACCAACCGGCGGCAACGGCAACCAAGGGGAGGCTGGTGCACACCTTCCCAGGGTTGTGGAAGTGTAGGGTCATCTTGGAGGAGTATGGGAATACGTGTGGCACAATGTGAGTAAAGTGTACTTGTTATTCAAGTGTCAACATACAAGTCTATATGTACATGATGACACATCCGGTGACCCGAGGTCGCTGAACCATATGTGGCTCCGTAAAGGCCTGGGATGATCATTATTACCTCAGCATCACGTAGCTCATCTTTGCAGCTTTCCAACACACAAAAAATCACATCATTCCGTGGAGGAACGGCCAAGATATGACCGTTTCTGTGAACCATGGCCATCTGCCGCTGGCCGTACCACTAGCGGCAATGACGGCCGCCCGAAGAGCCCTTTCTGGCAATAACACATCGGGGTGCCATTTCAAAGTACCCTTGGCCCTCAATAATCCTTGATTCATTGACTAACTGGGCCCCAAGGTGCACTTCAGCCTTGTTGGGTCTTCCGAGGGTCGAGCCTTGGTCCTTGGGGATGAATTCCCGTCACATGTTTTCCCTTCGGCTTGTCCAACCTTTTGTCGGGCGTAACTTCCTCGATTATTGATAGATCGACCCCGTTCTTGGGTTAATATTGCATGGTTTTTCCTTTAGATTCCAAATACATAGTCAGATTACATATTCAAGGAATCTTTGAGCTGTGATCAGTGCCGTTGATACTGTTCAGCTTACATTACTCCCCCTTTAGGAGCGAGGCGTCCCGGTTCGCTCTTGGTACTCCTGGAGGATGGCATTCATCTGGCCAACATTGAAGTTGCAGGCAGGCTCCCATGAGTTGTGGCCGCATCGTAGCCCTTCCACTGGAACAGGTACTCCCATCCACGGCCACGACGATGGTGGTCAAGGATGGCCTCCACCTCAAACTCTTGCTCGCCCTCGATGACTAATGGAGGGGGAGGCTCAGAAGTGCGGCCAAGAAAATGCACAGCTGGATCATGGTAGATCTTGATCTTGGAAATGTGGAACACGTCGTGGACAGGCATAGAAGGCGGAAGAGCCAACCTCGCCACCACGAGTATCTGCATTTTGAGCACCTCAAACGGACCAAGCCAGTAGGGTCTCAACTTGTACGATCGGACCCCACGAAGCTTGACGTGCGCGCTGCTGAGAAGCACGCGATCACCGACCTTGAGCATTGGATCTGCGCGTCAGCGATCCGCTTGCACTTTCTGCTGCTCTTGCGCCTTTGCCAATGCATTCCATGTTGCCACCCAAATTTGCTTGAGATCACGTGCGGTAGACTCCACCGTGGACAGGTTGCTTGTGACATGCAAACTGAGGGGCGTGGCGGGTACCGTCCCGCTCACCACCTCAAATGACGCCTTGCTGATGGAGGCAGATGTAGCGGAGCTGTACGCCAATTCAGCGACCGGCAACCATTGGTCCCACGCTGTCTCATCAGGATCACCCACTGTACGAAGGATATGCTCCAGCGTCTGGTTTGTCTGCCCTGTCTGTCCATCGGTTTGGGGGTGAAAACTGGTCGACAGCTGCACCTTGCTGCTATACCGCTCCATGAGTTCTGGCCAAAACTTGATCATGAAGCGCGGGTCATGGTTGCTCACAATGGACCGATGCATGCCATGGAGGCACACCGCGTGCTTGAAGAAGAGCCGGGACGTGCCTTCCGCGCTCACCGTATCACTTGTCACGATGAAGTGCGACGTCTTGCTGAAACAATCCACCACCACCAACACTGCCTTGTGACCTGCCGTTTTCTCAGGCAAGCTAGTGATTAAGTCCATGGAGATGTCTTGCCACGGCTGCTTGGGGATGGGCAAGGGTTTGAGGAGATCCGAGGTCTTTGTCCTCCGAGTCTTGTGGTGTTGGCACATGTCACAACTCTGGTAGAATTCAGCCACCTCCGACGACATGGTGGGCCAGCAAAAGAAACGAGCCACCATCTTCAATGTCTTGTTGGTGGAGAAGTGACCGCTCGGGCCACTGTCATGGCACTCTTCCAAAATCAGCTGCCAAAGCGCCGGCATTATGAAAACCACCACCTGCAGCGTGCCGCGTCATCGCCAATATGATGCCTGAAAGAAAAATCTCCAAGCGTCGTACTACCCATGTGCCTCGTATCCCTTTATGAAGAGTCTCACAAGGAAGGCATCCTCGTGGATGGTGAGAGACTCGAACCGCATCATAAGGTCCGGTCACCATAAGAGTGTGTCGGCTGGGTAGATACGACCCGGCCGTTACACGATCTTGTAGTCAAAGTGCAACTCGAGGTACTCCACACAACGCGCTTGCCACCGGCTCAGGTTTGGCTGCATCTTAAATTACTTCAACATGTGGTGGTCGGTGTAGACCGTGCATTTTAACGCCTCGAGGTAGCACTGCCAGTTCTTGAAAGCTACGACCACGGTGATCATCTCCTTGTCGTGGGCGGCGTAGTTCAGCCTTGTTCCACGCAACTTGTATGAGTAGTAGGCGGCCGACTGTGACCCGTTCCCAAAGTCCATCAAAAGGATCTTACCAATGGCACGGTCTGATGCATCCATCGCAACTTCAAACGCACAGCCACTGTCGGCCAAGTGCAAGACCGGCACGGAGGTCAGAACCCTTTTGGGATTCTCAAAGGCTTCTCGTTTGCTAACTCCCTAACTCCACTCGCAATCCTTGCGAGTCAGATTGGAGAGTGGCGCTGACGCTCCCGCATAGGCAAGGATAAATTTGCAGTAGTAGTTGCAAAAACCAAGGAACACTTGTACATTGTGTGCACTACGTAACTTTGGCCACTCTTGCACGGCCGACACCTTGCGCAATTCTATTGCATTCTGTCCATTTCTAATTATGTGTCCAAGGAATTCAACTTTCCCCACTGCGAACTCACACTTAGTGAGCTTTGCAAAAAACTTCTCCTTCCTCAAAATCTCGAGGACCTTCCTCACATATCCCTCATGCTCCTCCGCCGTCCTACTATACACCAAGATGTCATCGAGGTAAACCACCATGAAATCATCCAAGTACGTCCTAAATTTGTTGTTCATTGCCGCCATGAAGGTGGCCGGCACATTGGTCAATCTAAAAGGCGTAAAAGGCCATCTTTTCCACATCATCTGCTACGATGTGGATCTGGTGGTAGCCGGATCGGAGGTCGATCTTTGTGAAGAAGTGAGTCGTACGGAGCTAATCGAAGAGATCCCTCGTTCGTGGAAGCGGGTACCGGTTGTTAATGGTCAACTCATTCAATGCCGGTAGTCCACGCACATGCGTATCTCCCCTGTCTTTTTTTTGCAGAAACAGGACAGGTGCAACGTAAGGAGAAGAGGATGGGGGGATGAAGCCCTGCTCCGTCATCTTGGTCAGTTGCTTCTTGAGCTCCTGCAGATGTGCATTGCTCATGCGGTACGTTGTATGAACAGGCTGCCATGCTCCAGGTTTGAGGTCAACGCGATAGTCCACGTCCCGCTTTGCTGGCAGACCCGCCGGGAGTGTGTCGGGGAACACATCCTCAAACTCTGTACACACATTCCAAAGCCCCTCGGGCATCGTAGCAAACTTTCCTTGGGCCCCCAGCTTCTCACAAGCCCCCCCCTGCGCCACAGCAGGCGCCATGTCTTGAGGCTCGTCGAAATCATCCTCCATGTCTCACACGAACACCAAAAAATCTGCTCCATTTTCAAATCGTACGCTTGAGCTATACCAAGTTTTGCATCATGGGCACCAATTCCTCCTTGTAAGAAGCTGACTGCTGTGACGCTTCATTCTTGCAAGTTTCCTCGTTTGTGGCCTCTTCCTCGGACCACGTAAGTTGGAGATTCTCCTTGTCTCCGAGCTTGACTGAGATGGTGTGTGCCTCCTAATTGACGGCGGGGCTGTACTTTTGGAGGAAGTCAAGACCAAGGATCACATCATAATCATTCATCTGGCACACCCGGTTTATGGTCATTATGCGAAGCTTCTCCATGCGAATGGAGAGGGGACGGGCCAGGTATGCCACATCGATCGTGCCGTCCACTTGGTTAGCGGTCCGCTTCTTGCTCGTGAGCACAAGGGCCCACTTCCGAGCACACTCCATGCTCTCAAAACTGTGGCTCGTGCCACAATCCAACAGGTTCCCCACTTTCTCCTTGACACCTTTCACTTGCGCCTCCAAGAGAAGTGCGGGCTGCTCTACCTCATACCCCACATCCCATGCCTTGACCTCAGAAAGCCCCTTAATTGCCATTGGTGTTGTCACTGGTTGCGCACGCAATGCAAGCGACCATTGTTGTTTCAGTGCCGTGTCGACTATATCTGCAGGTTCCGTTAGATCTTTGCCAACTGTGGCTTCAATTCCCACGAATTGTGTTTTCACTACAACAACAGCCTCAAGAACGACGCCCACATTGTGACAGCAATGCACGGACTAAAAGACGACCTGGCAGGGATGATTGCAGCAGTAGAATGGTACAAATTACGCGTACAACAGGCTCATTGCATGTGATTGTCAGAGTCCAAAGAAGAGCTACGGCAAGGGTAAGTGGCAAGGAAAGGGGAAGCAATCCACGAAGAAAAGAAAGCAACAAAGGAGTTGGGAAATAAGGAGAGCCAGGAGTTTAATCCTGGTTCCTCTCAGCCCAAACTGCCAGTTGACCACCCACCCAAACGCCTTGCGGCAATTAAGGGACTTTCACGAAGGGGGTTGATCTAACGGAACCTGCAGAACCATTGATTTCAGTTGCACCCGCGATGCAAGCGACCATTGTTGTTTCAGTGCCGTGTGGACTGGACCACATCATATCGGCCCACCAATCCAACAAAGCCACTCTTAACGAGGTCACAGCATAGTCGCGGTGCGCCTCGTACCTTGAGGCATCTACGCCATTGGCGTTGAAGTCCAGCTCTAGTCCGTGTATCAAAGCGTGTGGAGCTGGCTTATCCTTCTTTGATGGTTCAAATGGCTCCAGCTTGGGCGGGCTCGGGACGCCCACCACAGTTCCGTTAGCGGTGGCAACTGCCATTGGTGTTGTCACTGGTTGCTTCACGAGCTCTTGATTGAGGTACTCTTTTTGCTTCTCCAACAAATCCATCTTGGCCTGCATGTCGGGGAGCAACTTTGCCCATGCTACGTCTGCTGTCACTTTGTCTTGCACGTCAATCGCCACGGCTATCGGGAATGTGCCCGATGAAGTCATCTCTACGCCCGGTACAATTTCTTCCTCAGCGGGTTCTCCGTTTACCACCTTGTCACCGGAGTGCGTGGTTGGCCTTGGGAACGGATCCGCCAAAGAGACGGGATGTGTTCTGGTCTACACTGAACAGGAGAGGTTGCCACACAGATGATTGTGCCCCTGAGCCAAGGGTGGCTTTGAAACCAAGTGTAAACCGGGCACGGTGTGCTAGCTTCAACCGAATGGTGTAGGCACCAACCGGTGGCAACGGCGACCAAGGGGAGGCTGGTGCACATCTTTCTAGGGTTGCGGAAGCATAGGGCTGTCTTGGGGGAGCACAGGAACACGTGTGGCAGAGTGGGAGTAAACTGTACTTGTTATTCAAGTGTCAACATACAAGACCATATGTACACGATGACACATCCTAAACATCCCGAGGTTTCTGATCCGTATGCGGCTCTGTATGGGCCTAGGATGAGCATTATTGCCTCATCATCATGTAGCTCATCTTCTCAGATTTCTGGAACATCAAGAATTGCATCATTCCGTGGAGGAACGGCCAATATATGGCCATTTTTGTGAACCACGGCAATCTGCCGCTGGCAGCACCACTAGCGGCGGTGACGGACACCCAAAGCGCCCTTTTTGGCACTAACACATCGGGGCACCATTCCAAAGCGCCCTTGGCCCTCAATGATCCTTTATTTATTGACTAACCAGGCCCCAAGGTGCGCTTCGGCCTTGTTGGGTTTTCCGAGGGTCGAGCCTTGGTCCTTGAGGATGAATTCCCGTCACCTGTTTTTTCCCTTGGCCGGTCCAACCTTTGGCCAGGCATAACTTCCTCAATTCTTGATGGATTGACCCTGTTCTTGGGTTGATCTTGCACGGTTTTCCTATAGATTCCAAATCCATAGTCAGATCACACATTCAAGGAAGCCTCACGATGTGATCAGTGCCGTTGGCACTATTCGGCCTACAGATACTCCTTGTATCTGGAGGGGGAAGCTTCGGCTCCACAGAAACATGCATCACCACTCAACCTTCCCTCAACCATCCCGCTCGTCATTGCCCAAGAGGGAACTGGTCAATAAAAGATATCAGAGTCATGCAGAACGTGTGAAAAAGCACCAAGCGTCTGGAACTACAGTCCCGGTGCTGGACCGTCCAACATAAAAGAGGGAGCAGACAACATGCCCGAGAAGCCACGATCTTCTGCCGAATCGGGGCCCATGCATCGACCACCTACTGCTGTTGAGAAGGGCAAAGATCCAGCTTTCAAGACACCTTCGAAAAGCCCCAGCCACCTACACAGCGGAGGTCTCATTCTGCAAGCCTCGTCGTCAGTGATGGCTTGTTGCCATTGGGAAACAACCCCCATCCAAACCCCGATTTTGGTGGCCCCATTCCTGCATCAAACAAAGTTCGGCCCATCCAGCCGTTGGTCCAGATGCTTTCATCAACATCAAGGGGCTCAGAGGCCAGCAGTAGCAGCAGCAGCAGCAGCAGCAGCAGTAGTAGTAAAGAAAGTGAGCAGTCCTGTGATAATTCCATAGAAACAGAGTCTGCAGCTGACCGTGACGTAGTCGGTGACAACTGGGTCGTCATCGAGCAGCTGCAGCAGTTGCAAAATGGGATGTTACTGTGCCTGGTTTGGAATTGGACACTTCCAAACCATTTATAAGGCTTACAAGAACCATGGGTCTGCATATGCTACCATGCGACACTTAAAATAGACGTTCCATACGCCTGATGGATTTTTGGTGTTTGATGCTCTCGCCCCAACCACCCTCCATTGTTGGTTCGTGGACGGCACAAAGGTGCTAAAGAGATAAAGCAGCATTCATTGTACGTATCGTCCTTGGACCATTTGCACCAAAAAAATATAAAGGAGGTTGCACGGCTCCGAGGCCAAGCGCGCCTGGCTCACAAACAAACCCGACCTCATGGAAGCGATGAAGATTTGTCTCACGGCCGCTCGTGATGCTGGACGCACCCTCAACTCAAAGGACATCTGGCGTGAAATCCAAGGCATCGTCGTACTTCATGTACCGGATGAGTTGGAGCAGCTGGGATGGCGAGCTTTCAGTCAAACGTGGGTTTGCAAGTTCATCGCTAAAGACCTCGGTTGGGTGTGGCGCTCTGGAACAACATCTGCACAGTAGGTTCTGGATGACTGGAAGGCATAGGTGCTGAAGATGCATCACTGAGCGGCATGCATGGTGACGCTGTATGGGATTTCCTCGTTTATGGTGCTGAGCGCCAGCCACACGGGAATTCAGTTGATGCCGGAAGCTGGTCACATGTACGCTCCACGCGGATCGTCAGATGTCGGTATTGTTGGTCTGGAGGACAAGCAGCAGATTACTGCCATTGTGACTTCAACGATGACCGGCAATCTCCTTCCCATGCAGCTGATTTTTGGAGGCAAAACCCAACATTGTCTCCCACATGGTCCAAACGTGGACATTTTGACGGATGCCGGTTGGGATCTCACTTTCACCCAATCGTACTGGGCCAATGGAGACACGACGAGGCAGTGGGTCTGTAATGTCGTCCACCAGTAATACCGGATAACCTGCAAGGCGCTCGGGGTTTGAGAGGGAGAGGCCCACGTCCTTCTTGTGCTGGACACTTGGCGTCCGCAGTGCTGCAACTCATTCCCGGAGTGGCTTTGGGATAATTTCCTGTACATGCACACGGTTTACATCCCCACCGCACGTATCCCCAAAGCACAGCCTACTGACGTAGGCATTATCCGTCCACTAAAGAACAAGCCAAGGAGTTGTTTTTGGAGTGGGGCACCAAACGGTCGAGGAAGGAGGGAGCATGAATCTTGGGATGGGTGTACTGAAAGAGGCGGTTTGTGGGTCGTTCAACGATACATTGATGTACGTCTGTGTCTTTGAGCCCATGGTCAAGAACGCATGGGATAGTTGTAAAATTTCCCGCGTGTTTGACCCTGCCAGAGAGCGGCTGTACCATTCCCAGTGTAACTTATCTTCCATGATGATCACATAGTCGAGGAAGACTACATAGTGTGACCTGGCATGTTATGTGATGTTCTCTTGTGTTTGAGAATCAATGTCTTTCTATTGTATCTCTCGCCACCCGCACTTCTATTCAGTTTTTTTCCCCTTGTGTGCATGTCCACGTTGTGCGTGATAGGTTTCTTGATGTGCACAGAATGATTCTTTGAATCACAATAACTCAAGGAATATGACTGTTTACTTCAAGCAAAAAATGAGAAACGAACCAAATAGAACCTGGTCACGGTTTGCACCTTGAATTGGACAAATGCAGGGCACATTGGATCTCGGTGGATTTACCCGAATGACACCTTGAATTGGACAAATGCATCTGGGAAGTATTTTGGTGGTACTTTTTAATTCAACGAAAACCCTTTGTTGACGAAATCCAACCATGAAAAAAATAGTTAATATCAAAATCAAAGTTCACTGGGGTAGTGCTCTGTGAGAAGTGCTTTAGTCTGTGCAATGAATTGAGAGCGAAGTGGAAAAGATCTAACAGATCATCCACATAGACAAGCAGAGAAACTGGTACACCACCCTCCCATTGCAAGAATAGGGAACAATCACAGAGATTTTGTGTAAATCCACCGAGATCCAATGTGCGCTGGATCTCCTTCTTCCAGTACCATGGAGCTTGTTTGAGACCATAAAGGGCTTTCAACAGTTACCACACTCTGTCAGTGCCATCTTCAAAGCCTTCCGGTTGTTTGACGTACAATTCTTCTTCAAGATGACCATTGAGAAGCGCATTTTTTACATCCAATTGATGGATTTCCCAGTCCTCATGTGTTGCAACTGCCAACAACGTGCGGCTGGTCCCATACTTTCCGACAGGTGCATAGGTGTCAGTGAAGTCCTATCCTGGTATTTTACGGAACCCCTTACCCACCAGTCTGGCCTTGTATTCTTCAATCAGAACGGCCAAGTTGCATTTGAGTTTGAACACCCATTTGACATCAATTGCTTTCCTTCCCGTGGGAAGAGGTACTAGTTTGTAAACACCACGCTTCAGGAGGGTGTTCTGCTCTGCCACCATAGCCTTCTCCCACTCGGGTGCATCAGCACGCCCCCTTGCTTCCGTTAACATCAGTGGTTCGGTCAATGAGGCTCTCTCTTGTGGTACCCCAACTATGTGATAAAACTTTCTGTAATTAACCCAAGGCACAGAGCGCAAAGATCTCCAAACAGGCTCGACAGGCGGTGTCACCTCTCTGTCGGTGCGCCTACCCATGGGCTCTAGACCAGGTGGAGAGGACAGGGCACCTGAGCTTGTGCTCATGACATCGGTGGATGTGAGCAGATCCGTAGGTACAGGGGAGACTGTTCCTACATCAAGGTCTTGTGGCACTGTTTGGACAGGCCGCTGTGCTTGGCTAGGGACAACCACGGGCACACTCACATACTACGGATAGTTCTCAGAACGAGGTATGGGTGGAACTTGCCGCGATGTCCAAAATTCCTTACATTGCATATGCTCCAAAAAGAACGCATTTCAACTCTCAACGAAGGCATGGTTTGTGGGGTCCCCAAACCACCATGCCTTTGAGGCGTGGGAGACCTCAACAAACACACACCAGCGGCTACAAGGGCTGAGTTTGTTGTCATGTTGAGGTTGAGAACACCACACACATGCCTTTGTTCTCTATACCGGCGCCAGTCGAAGGTCGGCCTTATCCTTAAACCAGCGTTCCCAAGGTGTCATCGTCTTAAGCAGTGGACCTTATATGACACGGTTCCAAACACAAGTGACATACTTGACTGCCTCCTCCCGAAAACTGAACGGCAGGCCAGATTCTGTTAGCAAAGTTTGGAGTGCATCACCGAAAATTTTGTGCCACCATTCTGCAACGCCGTTCTGTTGTGGCGTGTAGGGTGCAGTGGTCTGATGTTCAATACCTTTGACCTTGAGTGCATTAGTCAGGGTTCCAATGAATTCCCCTCCCCTGTGTTGAAATAGTATGCACCTTGTCCACTGCCTAGCTGGCTAGCTACACATACAGACAAGGCATGCACTGCTCTGTGGAGTACGTCCCCTTGGTCTGTTCTGAGATGGGCCAGGAATGCACTGCCCATAATGGGTATGTCCCCTATGGCTCATCATAGGAACCTTACCTTTTTGGCATGGTTGAATAGGCACCGGAGTCTCAAACAAGAGATCGCGGGTTCAAACCCCGCGACGACCACATTTTTCTTTGTGGCCAAAACTTGGACAGGAAGCTTCTATGAAGCTTACTAAAAGCCTGGCTTGAGGATGACACTTGGCGGTCTAAGGACGTGCCAAGTAGGATTGTAGGTTGAGGTTGGCTC
>SZWC01010303.1:27634-47511 GCA_023375785.1 Penium margaritaceum
CGTGGACGGCTATGTCAGCCAGGGGGAGTGTTGGTTTGTGTGGCTTCCACCCGTCACGACCGACACTGCTAGTTTACCGATATACCCACATTCGGGGTATATGGCAGAGGAGGGCGTGACGACACGACGGGCCTCCGGACTGCACCGAGACTTCTCCAGCACCTACGACAGCGCCGGCGAGACGCGGTCGATGCGTTCCGGCAGCCATGTGGGCTTGTCAGGAGGTAGGAGAGTTTTCTCGGTGGGTTCAGACCCGCGCACCCGGTTGACTGTACCGGTGCGACGAGGAGACCCGATGGCTATTGTGGGGCTTCCGATGTTCGGAAAGCCGTGTGTGATGTCTGGACGCTGATTCTGAGATTTTCTGGCACTGTTCCTATTTTCTCGGTGGTCGAGACCCGGGTACTCGGAGAGCTGTTCCGGTGCCTCGAGGAGACCACCGTTATTGTTATCGTGGTGTACGCAGTGTGTTCTCCCCGCTGACCCGTTTTGGCTCAGCGGGGGTGACGGGGCCCGGTGCGGCTAGCTGCCGGCGTCCCTACTTAAGCCCGCTAGGGGCTCATTTGTATCTCCTCCTTGTTCTTTATATTCAGCGTTCCAGACTTAGCCAAATTCTTGCCGTCTTGCATCGCACTCACACACAGAGCTCATGTTCGTTCTTGCATGGGCCTGCATGCCCTAAAATTATTTCCAATTATGCGTGCTATACCCACTTTCCTTGAAGCGCTTGAGATCATACATGCTGCACCCACTGATGCAAAGAAATTCACGCTATACCGGTTCCATACGAATTAGTTCAACGACTGTGGGTATCCGAACTCTGAATTTTTATTCTTCATTGGTTTCATGGGATATTTTTATTTCATCCTATGTTTATTGTTCTTTATGTTACGAACCTTCTATTTTTTCCATTTTTACTGACAATTACTTGCGTATTCGGCACATAAAACATGGGGGTTATATTTATGTCCACTTAAGCACTCTTTTTTTTTTTTCGTCGTCGGGCATTGTCCGCTGGTCTTTTGTGTACATCACAGTCACTTGACTGTGGATGTCCACGGTCGCGCTATGTGCTCATTCGCGTTGCGAACGAGAAAAAAAAAACCCTCGAATGGGCCTATTGGCCCTAGGTCTACTGACCCGTTTGAGGACTGTTTCGCTCGTTCATTACGTTAACGAACGAAATAGTCATGTTCACTTAAAACTTTTCGCTTCAGTTTGCTGCGATGTGAAAGGCAATTGAGCAATTGTTTTCGTACAATCTCTCACACCGAACATGTTTTTTTACATCGACGTCCTTTTTTTCTACGGCGCAAATATGGACGCCGAGTCGACGTCAACTCGGCGAGCTGTCGATCGGACCTCATCCGGTCGACTGCCCAAGAGCCCTCGTTGGCATTTGCCGACGAGGATTAGCCAAACAGGGAGTCGACGGGCTTGCTCGCTGCCGCCAGCCAGCCCGTTAGAGTCCCAGCGTTGCCGGTCGATACTGGCATTGAGCCCTCGTGCCGGTATCACGGCTATCGAGGGTATTGGCGTTTGTATCCAGCAGTCGTCCAGCTCGATGCCGATACCGGTACTGATACTTTTTGTATTTCCTAGTTCGACGGCTCTTAAGCATAGCGAAAGTCGTAAAAACACAAAGAGAGAGAGAGAGAGAGAGAGAGAGAGAGAGATGGGGGGAGAGTGTGAAAGAGACACCCGCGAAGGTACAAAATCACTAAATGCATACAAGAATAATTGTGAGCATGTAAGTCGTTTTCAAGTCTCGATATATGTTTTCTAAAAAAGGAAACGTATTAGCATATGGAACCTAATCCGTGTTTGCGTCAGTGACTAAGGTTTTCTTTTGATGTCGTCGGGCATATCTCGGTGGAGTGTCAAAGTGGGTATGCTGAGGATTACATTGTCGGCCAAATTCCACGATACCCACTATGTCGGTCTCCGAATTTTGTCGTGGCCAGTTTTTGCACATTTTATACACGGTACTCACTTTACACAGAAGATGCGTGCAATACCCACTCTTTTTTAAGCGCCAGGGATCATGCATGTCGCACCCACTATTGCAAAGAGATTCACGCTACGCTGGTTCCATATGAATTAGTTTGTCAACTGTGGGTATCCAGAGAATTGATTCTTATCTTTCACCAAATTTAGTAACCATTTCTACATCGCACAAATTGATGCCGGATACATATGCCTTTTCGGCGTCTTCATCAGAAGGTGAACTTCCGACACAAGAAATATGCGTTCAAAGCAAACCATCACCCCTACTTCCCTTCACGCTTTGAACAAGGGGGCTTGAACTTTGGAACGTTCCCCGAAAGCACGACGTGTGTCACTTGCGAAAACAGACGTCACATAGTTTCTTTGCCGAACATGCACTGAACGTGTCGTGATGTTGCGTTACGCGGACCTTGGCGTCGACTTGGACAAAATGAGAACGGGTTCTAATCGTAGCATACGTCGGGGACGCGATATGTCCCCAGGTGGACGTTGCCTCTTGTCGTCCACATGCCAATGGTGCCAACTGGCGGATTAGTCCAAGTGGAAGAACAAGCTGCCACCGTCCGAAAGTCGAAGCTGAAGTGCCTCCCCTCGTCTTACATTTTCGGCCAGGTGCATGATAGGATTAGTAACTTTTGTAACCTCCTCGGACGACTTCACACCGCATGCATGGAACGCGACGGTTGTCGGCATGGGAATTCGGGCAACCGCCATGTGATATGGACGTTCTCTCTCGTCGTCCGCAGGGGTCCTGACCGTTGAGCCATTGTTGATGTGTAATCGACATGTTCTTCAAATGTCGCCGCTTAGTCACCGCGGGCTTCTGTCTCCGGGATGGGCCTCCTCCTTGCGCTAATAACTGTTGGGTTTTCTAAGTGTAGATGGTGGGTAGGATGCATGTTACGACGCATGTCGTACATAGTTATACCCACTTTTGGCCAACATGGCCGCCACTTTCTACGCCACTGGAGGCAATTACCCGGACGACGAGGACGACGACCCACCCGAGGTCCTCGTCTCCCGGTACCATCCGGAGTCATCGTTCCTCGTTACTGAGTGGGAGGAACACGAGTGGAACTGTCACGTCAACGTCGTGGAGCGCATGACTCCTCGCTCCCCAGAACGTGTTGAAGAGCGCACGGTGCGACTTGGAGGCAGTCAACGTGTCCGCCCGTTTCGTGGTTACCGTGCTGGTGGGTTGAACCCACTGTGTTTCTAGACATGGCGTCGTCGCCGACGGGGTTGGACCTTCTGCTTGGTCGAAGTACGCTGTCCGCTAGCCATCTCACACAAGTACGTCTTCTCCCTATTTGCCAGACATGTGACTGACATGTTTCCGTGCACGTCCGCTGTGCAGGGTCGTCTGATGAGGAGACCCCGCCGCCCCCGTGGGAGAACACTGTGAAAGATGTTGAAGCCGCGCCCTCACGTGCGTGCAAACGCAAAGGAAGATGCACGGATTTCCCAGGCGGTCGTGCTTTTGCAACATTGACGCCTGTCGCGAAGCAGTCCAAGACTACGCAGTCGACCGCGGCATGCTGGTGTCATGGGTCCGCAGTGAGCCAACTCGCCTCGAAGTCCGATGCGGACTGTGGAAGCAAGCAGGCTGCCAATGGCTCCTGAAGGCGCGCTATCAGCGCAAGTACGGCAATGTTGCGGTCATCGAATTTGTGGATGGCCACAAGTGCTCCCCCACCACCAAGAAGGGCGACCAGGCGCGCCGGGCTGCATGGGTGCTGTGGCACATTGAGCAGACCATGAAGAAGAAGCCCTCCACGGACACAAAGGCACTGCAGCAGATTATTGAGGCTCGTACTGGGGAGAAGGTGCAGTATCCCGTGGTGTACTGTGCGAAGAAGGCGGCCCAGGAGAAGCTAATGGAAGAGAAGGCTCTGTCGTGGTCCCTCTTCCCGGCATACATTGCGGAGGTTAGTAGTTGTTGCCTCTGACGATACTTCCCCATCCGTATTTGCGATTGCGACACAACTCTGTGTTCAAGTATCGTCCCCATGGCCTGTCTGTCGTGCAGCTGAAACGAGTGGACCCGCGGACGTTCGCATGCACAGAGCAAGACAAGAAGAATGTCTTTCGCCGTGCCTTCGTGGCACCCGGGGCATGTCGGGAGGGGTGGAACCACGTGCGGCGCATCATAACCATGGACGCGACGTTATTGAAAATGTATTTAAGCAAGTTCGACTCATTGTTCAGTTCTGGGACGCCAACAACCACTCCGTGCCCATGGCGTGTGCGCTGTGCGGACAGGAGGACAAGGACAACTGGCTCTGGTTCGTGCAGCAACTGGTGTAGGCGTACCAAACTGCTCGCAACCGAGGTACTGCCATCATTTCCAACCACGACGTCGGGCTTCTTGCAGCTGTGGCTCGTGAATTGCTAGGTGCGATTCACACATATTGTGCGCAGCACATCCGCGAGAACGTAAAGTCCAAGGCGGGCCGTGTCGCTGCGGACCTCTTCTGGACACTCGAGCATGCGTTCACCCCGCGGGAGTTCAAGCGCGCACAGGAGCAGTTGGCGAAGGCATCCGCGCCAGGTCTGTAGTACATTTTTGGCGGAGGCACAGAACCGGGGATCCCACTCGGAGCGTGGAGCCGTGTGTACATCCCCGTGCCCCGTGGCGGCCACACAACCAGCAACGCGGCAGAGTCCATAAACGCTCGTATCATGGACCTTAGGCATCTCTACCTCTTTCACTGCTTTGCCCAGCTGTACGTATGGGTGCAGAAGCTGTTCGCAAAGCGCCGGAAACTGGCGCATGATTGTGAGACTACATTGGCCCCCTTCGCCGATGCCAAAGTGAGGAACTACACTCAGACGGCGAGGGAATACGCCATCATCCCGGTCGGTCCACTCTCTGGAACGGTCTCCGGTCCAAAGAGTCTGCCTAGCTGTGAGGTGGATTGCAACGCGAAGAAGTGCAACTGCGGCCAGTGGGCCGAGTACGGATTTCTGTGCCACCATGCTGTCAGTGTACTTCTGGACGCCGGGGTCAACCTGACATGTACGTGGACATCCACCTGACAAAGATGACGTGGAAGTGAACCTTGGCGAGGTGTAGTGAGCAAAGAATGGATGGGGACCCCCGGGCAAAAAGCGTGGCGCTCGAAGGCCCAATTCCAAGCGCAACGACCGGAATGCACGTCCCAAGAGGGACCGCATCTACAGCCATTGCGGCCATGCCGGGCTTGGCCCGCGCAAGTGCACCAACCCTCTTGCTCTAACTACAGCTGATGTGGCCGCAGCATTTGCCAGACAACTTGCGTCGAGACACGGAGTGCGAGGTGATGGTGGATGGCAACTTGGGCCAGCAGCACCTGGAGTAGCAAGAGCAACAGGAGCAGCAAGAGTGTCAGGAGCAGCAGGAGCACGTGGAGCAGCAGGAGCAGCAAGAGAACCTGGAGCACTTGGAGCAGCTGGAGCATCAGCAGCAGCAGCGGCAGCAGCGGACACCACTGTTGCTGACAGTGGTGGTAGTGATGCAGCGGATGTAAGTGGTGCTGCAAGTGGTGCTGCAGGTGATAGTGGAGATGCGACTGAAGCAGCAGACCCCGCATATTCATCCCAGGTTGACAACCCTGTCTCTCCTGCGGATAACGATCCCTCGTCATCGGAGTGGTCAGAAGAGGACAGTGCATCAAACTATGAGACGATTGAAACGGAAGAGTGGGAGTCAATGGATGGTTCCTCCCACTCAGACGCATCTGAGGAAGACGAACCGATTCAACGCAAACGGAAACGCAAAGGCACTTTGGTGTGAACATAGGTAAAGCAACATGGTGTTTCACCCTTTGATGGCCCATGGTGAATTGTTGAATTAGTTCACTTTGTGAATCGTTAACATTGGTGTGTGTACTTTTCTTCTGTGCAGGTGAGGGAGATCCATGTCCTCCTGAAGACTGTGGTGAAGCGGCAACCAAGGCTCAAAGTGCACCGGCACAGGGTCAGATCACATGTGGCCCACGACACGGGATGTGCCATGGAGGATGCACAAGCCATGTGTTCCATGATGGGTAGGCTCAACCTAGGCAAGACAGAGGTGGATGAGGCCAAATATCAAGTGGCCAACCCATGCACGGGCATGTGTGCTTCCCCCTTTGGGGAAGCCTTCTATGATGCATGCCTAGAGTTGAATGAAGGTGCAGAGTGCCCTGCTTGTGAAGTCATCCGTTATGTGCATGGATTACCCGTGCACGTTCAGTTGTGGATCAGTACGTGTGACTTAGCACCTCTATTGTACTAGGCTTGATGTTCAGGAAGATGTACACAATGTCATTTGACCACATCACTCCCTGTAGTGTTTGCTGCACCTGGACAGTAATTACAAGTTAAGTAACCTTGGTGATTAACATTGGAGTCGTTTCAATGACATTCAGCCACTATGATATTTGTGACTACAGTACATTGTCAAGTTTTCCGTAGCTTTTCAGTCCGTTGCACGAGTTACATATTGCTACAAGTTATACAGTGACGGAGTGTACGGGTGGTGAACATGCAAAGAAGTCTCCTAGAACATGAAAGCGTACATAAATGAACGCCATGACCAATATCTGTAGCATACTGAACTATTTCCCAAAAATTCATGGACACACTGTCAATGTTTTCGTGCAATCATATTCTGCATGCCCACTGTATGCCCCAAAAGGACGTTTTAAGTGGTCACATAATTGAAGAAAACATTGGAAGATGTACTACATGTCCACTATGTGTCAGCTAGATTTGACATGGCATACATTGTACACAAATGATGACACCGCGTTCTGTGGCACATGCGAAAGCAATAACATTTAGTACGTTGATGAAAATGTGATGGTAACATAACCAGAGCAACCACCGAGGGTATCAAGCCCAAGGCATCCACTGCCCAGGGGTGTTAGGTGGATGTGGACTTGGCATGCGTTCACCCAAAATCCAGCACATGGTCTCTACTTCGCATGGGTCGTTCACCCAAGTGCGTTGGACCTCCGTTGCAACAAGCGTGTCCCAGCGATGCTTCATCCTAGCCCATGCCATCTTCACTTGCTGGGGAGTGAGCTGTGGCCTGATGGGTCTGGTAGGTTCGCCACCCCATGTGCCATCTTGATCACATTGGTAGATCCTCGCCACAGTGCCCCATGTGTAGGAATGCTCGGTCCACAACCGCGTACGCACCTCCATAACGTCAGTGGACTCTGTGTCGTCATGTCCATATACCATGCGACCCATGTTTTCTACGGCGTACAACACCGTCAATGGAGATGGCTAACAATGATTGCCAGCTCCGTATTCTTACATGATGTAGGAGCAGTTACATCCGCAGGGACAGTTAGGCTCGGATGATATCCATGGCTCCCATACGTCTAGGCTGTTCAATGGTCTAACACTGGACGATGGCCAGTCGAGGGTCTGTGCCATGGCTTTAGGTGTTGCAGCCCATGTGGTCTGTGGCGGATGGCGGCCATGTACGCTCCTGGTACGTGCCTCTCTGCGGTCCCATGCTTCCTTGATGGCGACCCATGCTCGGTGGGCAACAAAGTGGTCCACATGATATCCAGTACTCCACCCGCGGCCATTGCCACCATTCGTGCGACCCTCGGATGACATGTGAAGGGTTTGCGATAATTAAGCATACAATGTACGTCGTAATAAGGGTGAGGGACACGACGCTCGGCGTTCTGGACAGGACGGGCAGCCGTCCCGACGCGGACTGTAACCATAAACTATGTCCCTTTTTTTACGTTGAACTTTTCGGTTCAACGATGATTACGAAGGTTCACGCAGGGACTTTTGCATGGTAATGTACTTTGTACTTCATGGACGGTGCTCACCATAGGCGAGTGAGCGGCGCCCGATCATTGGACGAAAAGCAGTGTCGCGGGTGCACTGGACCAATGCTGGTCCAGAAAGACATAGACGCCAAGTCAGAGAGGAAAGTGGAAACTGTGTGGTGCACTGGCAATGTCGACTGCCACGCTGTCCATGTTGCGTGAGGCTACCTTGGGGTCCTGTTTGAATGCTGTTGTCTTCCGCTGGCCCGTGGGGAAAGTGGGTATGCGGAGAATAAGTTTGTCGCCCATACGATTTTTAACAGGGTGAACGTCCGAAGTATTTGTTTTTAACAGTGGCCATCAGAAGTATTTATACATATTGTGGAAGTTAGATGCATTTTTCTGCAAAAGTGGCCCTCCCATCCTTTTTGTGCGAAAAGTAAGTACGACGTTGTTTACTTGCAAGGACAGTGGGTACGAGGCAAGTGTACCCTTACATTGTTCCCCATAGGATTTCTAGCTCGGTGGACATCTGGAGTATTAGTTTTAAACAGTGGCCCTCAAAAGCATTTTCTGCATTTTGTGGACGTTATAGGTATTTTTTTGTCAAGGTGGCCGTCCTATTCTTTTTCTGCAAAAAATTGGGGAAGGTGTACATTAGTTGCGTCGACAGTGAGTCTACCGCAAGTGTACCCTTTTGATTTTACAAGATGAGACATTTGAGAGTTTGCGACTCTTCTTACACAGATTTCACCTCACATGTAGAATGAGTGTAACAGTTGATTTTGCTAAAACAATGTCTAACCACATCTTTACAACCAAGAAATTTGTGCGGGCATAAGCAAAACTTCAAGCTACAAAGGCTTTTCTAGGATAGAAGTGGCGTCACATAATGCCTATGTTTTTGTAATGTGTATTGTGATTCTACAAGAGGAGACGTGCGAGAGGCCAACACAAGTTGACTGGGCTACCACATGAATGTGGGTCTCATCACATTTGCAAGAGGGTTCTTAAAGCACTACTCCAATTGAATGTATGCAGGAGCCAAGCACAAGACAAACGTCCTACTAAGGCATGGCGTTCGACATTGAGCGAGAATCTTGATCTTATCTTGACCATTACGAGATTAGGAATGAGATCCTCAATATTGGATTTTGAGATTGAGAAAATGTCAATCTTGAAGTATACGTTGCGGTGAAATCTCATTCTCGTCTCGATCTCGTTGTCAAGTCACGAGATTTTCATAATCTTGAATTCTCTGCCACACATTTAACTTTTTTGAAGCTCCAAAATGTGTCATGAATGCATGTTTACACATGGGAAACGTGGATCTTGAGTTCAGGAGTTATCACTTGAGACAACGACTATAGAAAATCACTTTCATGTATGAATCGGTTCATCTCCTCATGACGAGTGTTTGATTCACGCAGGTTCATCCCGACGCAATGAACCTGCATCACTGCTCGTTGACATGATGGTGTCAGAACATTAATTGGTTGGAAAGTGCGCGACTTGTGTGGATAATGGTCCATAGTTGACTGGAATCTTCGTGCTCCGTGAGTGGATGCGACGATTCCAGCTTACGTCGAACGATTGGATGGTGTACATGACAAGGGATGCAAGATGCTCCCTTTCAATGCAGATTTGGCCAAGATACGCCGCTCGTGTTCTTCACACGTGGTAAGTTACTTTGCCAGGTCATATGCGCACGCATGCGTTTGAGACGAGATTAATCTCGTCTCGAAACTCTTACATCGTCCAAAATCTTGATCTTGTCTTGAAGTGTTTTGAGACGATCCCGTTCCCGTCTTGAAGTCCAAGATTGATTCGAGATTTCAAGATTTCGAGATTCCTTAAAATTTGAGATGTGTTTAATCTCGAATGCTGTGCCTTATACCATACAAAATGTTATGTTCGTGTAAGATGTTTTTTTATTCACCTGTGTTACATGTTTTTTAGTAGTTGTGCAAATCATTTATGAACTTATGTTAACCGCAGGTGGTTTTCCGCCCATCAGACCAGAAAAAAATTGTGAAAGCGGGGTCGACCTTGAAGGTCCTCTCAAGATGAGCGACGAGACTTGGATATCCGCTCAGCCTGGCAAACCACTGCAAGGCTCTAGCGACACTCGATTCAACGGTTGACCACGTTTTCCAAGTCAAACTTTCAAAACATACCGTATGAACAGCAATAATGAAGGGTCGAGGGGGGACCGACAGGTGAATATGACAAGCACTCATTATTCACCTACCCCAGTTGGGTGAGCATACAAGAAACAAAAAAGTGTCCATTTTTTGGTGAATATGAGAAACTAGTCTAGAGCGACAGGTTGGGAATGCAGCATGGTTGGAATAGGCATGGTCCCACGCTCGATGTTTTGCACTACTGCCCCCTTCTAGCTGCTCTAAGACTTGTGAGAGGTAAACTGCCCGCTGAGGAGTTAGAGCCAGAAAGGCAGACATAACTGAGAAATGTGTGATAGCAACTGAGAATGAACAACAATGGGAGACCCCTCTAATAACCAGCTCTACCTCAGCTCTGTAGAGCTTGTTTCTTAGCTTGTCAGCCAATCAGAAAAATGACCTGTTTTCGTGCAGGCAGGGTTTTCTCGGTCAGCCTCGCCACGCACCCGACGACCCCAAACCTGGGCGACGTCCGTTTTTCCTGAAAATTGCACCATACCTAAATACCCACGCTTCAAACGCAGTCGTGTGGTTAGAATCACCCAGAAAAACAACAGCAAGGAGTTATGGCTGCCTAAACCCAAGCAAAGTCGAGGCTAAAATGACCGCGGTCACAACAGTGCCTAGATAACCTGAAACTTGGACCCTAAGCAGGACATGACGCTGCAAATGCAACCGTGCAATCAGATCTAGAACACAATGCATGCAGGAAGCATCTACGGTGGCAGTGATTGCCAGCGGCATGATTGCTGAGGAAGCGTGCTGATGGAGCTGAGCACGTTATTTGTCTGAGAGAAGAGGCTCCAACAAAGTGCTTGTAGACCTGAGCGTGCGTCGGCTCCACTGGACGACACTCCAGCAGCACCGCGTCTCGCCGTCAGTCATCTGCACGCGGATGGACACAAGCCGGGAGGACACTGTAGAGCACAATGAGAGCAAAAACCAACACTCCCCCATGACTCACAGGCGCAGTGCATATGGGCGGGCAATGAGCACACCGACCAAGCGGGCAAGACTCCCCTAGGACAGGCAATACACGGACAAGGAGCAACTCAAGGACCCACACCGATAGCACTCACAGCCTTCTCGGACGAGTCGCGCTTCAGTGCCTTGATTAAGAAATCAGCCAACTGTTGTGCCGTCTTAACCCACACAATGCTTACGCTACCGTCGTGCAACAACAGACGTATATAGTGACACTGAACATTTATGTGCTTTGTGCGTGTGTGATGCATGCCATCATTTTCGGTAATGGCCATGGCACTCTCATTGTCACAGTGCAACGTGATGGATGCAACAGACTGCCGCAACTCAGACACTAGACGACTCAACCACACGCTCTCACGCGCGCCAGAACCAAGAGCCACATACTCAGCCTCAGCAGTGTTGCATGCAATGCAGCCTTGCTTGCCACTGCACCAAGACACATCTATACCGCCAACGCAAACGATCCAGGCAGCACGGCTGTCGCCGTCCGGGCTACCAGCCCAGTCACTGTCGGTGTAGCCCAATACGACAACGGATTGTTGCCAACGGTACATGAGGCCTTGTCGAAGGTTCGAGACAACATAGCATAGTACGCAAATTGTAGCCTCAAAATGGAGGTGATGCGGCTCCTAGGAGAACTGCGTCAGGAGGTTGACAGCGAACGCGATGTTTGGCAGCGTCATCGTCACCAAAAACATCAGTGACCCGATGACTCTGAGGTACAAGGTCACATCAACTAGCTTCCCCACAACGGCTAGGTTGAGGCTATTCAGCTTTGCCTAGGCATCGGGCGACATGGGTGAGGACGCGCTTGGCACGAGGGGTAAGGCCTTGGCAAAGCGAGCGGACATGGTCTGGACGTATGTAGCCTGGTGGATGTGCAGGATACCCTCGGAACGGTCGTGCTTCAACTCCATGCCCGGGAATACCCGGGCAGGTCCGAGGTCCTTCATTTGGTAGGTAGCATGGAACAGGTCCTCGACACGCTGGATGGTAACTACATCCAACAAGCAAATGAGGAGGTCATTGACATAGACTAGGATGGCGATGAAGGGCTGATCCCTCAAAGGTAACGAACAGTGCCGGATCTACGGTGTTGTGAAGCAGGCCGCAGCTGAGAAGCGTGCGACTCATCTCCTGGTTCTTGCTGCGAGGCAACTGCTTTGGGCCATGGAGGGCCTTCCGCAGTTGCCAGACCCTTCCAAGTCCGTCGTTAAAGCCTGGAGGCTGCACCATGTAGAGTTCCTCGGCTTCCAATGAGCCATGGCGAAAGGTATTGCTCGCGTCCATCTGATGCAACTCCCACCCATGCTCGGCAACCAGGCCAAACAACACCCGGCTAGTAGAGAACCGGCCAACCGGGGCAAAGATCTGGTCATAGTCAGCCCTAGGAACCTGAGAAAACCTGTTGGCCGTGAGACGGGCCTTAATCTTGTCGAGGGATCCGTTTGGCTTCACTTGCGCCCGAGGACCCACTTGGCACCGATGGCCTTTCCGGCGGGGGGAAGGTCGACAAGCTCGTAGACATAATGTTGCCGAATGGCGGCAAATTCGTCGATACATGCAGCCTCCTAGTGTGCTACCTCGGGAGAAGTCCGAGCCTCATGTAGGGTGGCCGGGACCTCTGGGCGTACCGTGGGGCGGACAATGAGGTCGTGTGCATTCCACGCCCTAGGTAGCATGTGCGTGAGCGTGGCTGTGACAGCATGTCGGTGCTCCTGATGGAGCATGGCGTAGCCCAGTGCCGAGGCCAGGTGGGGGTCTGTAGTGATAGCCAATGTGGCCAAGCCAAGGGTCTTGGAGCCAGGGTGCCCACTTGCAACTCTGGGAGTGGGTCTATCGGGAGGCAAGAAGCCTTGTGGGATGACAGGGGATCGTGGTACAAGAGGACGCGAGGTGGCGGCCTGTGTGCTTACTGATGGCTTGGGTCAGGGGTTCCCACCCGGGCCACGTGTGTGTAGTGATAGGGTGGGAGGCGGAGGAGAGGAAGCGGCTAAGAGCAAGTCGATTGATGTCTTGGACGCGTCTTAGAGAAGAGACTCTGCGGACGGTTCAACTGACACAAACTAGGCTGTCGGCCCCGCCATGGGTTCGTCAGCTTACGCGTACGAAGCTGACGGACCGGAGGGGCCATCAGGCGTAGACGGGGTGACTGGCTCGGAGGGGCTAGCGGACGCGGATGGGGCGGCCGGCCGGAGGGGCCGATGGGCGCAGACGTTGCGGCTGGCCCGGAGGGGCTTGCGGACACGGACGTGGCGGCCGGCCCAGAGGAACCAGCGGGTGCAGACGGGGTAGCTGGCCCGGAGGGGCTAGCGTACGCGGACTGGGCGGCCGGTCTGGAGGGGCTAGTAGATGCGGACGGGGCGGCCGGCCTGGAGGGGCCAGCGGGCGCAGATGGGGTGGCCGGCCCGGAGGGGCTAGTGGATGCGGATAGGGCGGCCAGCCCGGAGGGACCAGCAGGCGCAAACGGGACGGCTAGCCCAGAGGGGCTAGCAGATACGCACGGGACGGCCGGCCCAGAAAGACCAGCGAGCGCAAATGATGTATTTCCCGGAAGTGGCTGGACACAGGACGGACTCACCACTCCCCCACGCAACGGGAGGAACATTGACAAGCTTGAGCAAACAAGGTCACATGAAAACAGCTCCTCAAAGAAGAGGGCATCCCGGGACTCGACGATGCGGTGCTGAGAAGAATCCCAGAAGTGCCAAGCTTTTGACTGACGCGAGACACCAAGGAAGGTGCAAGGACGTCCGCGAGGGACGAGCTTGCCATCCTGCTGCGAGACGGGCAACCACACAATGGCCACGTAACCCCAGACGCAAGCCGGGCGGAGATCGGCTCGCTGACCACACCAGTGCTGGTACGGCGTGGACTGGTTGGCAAGGGGTCCGTGGGGAATCTGGTTCCAGACCCACGTCATGTAGTCCATGGCTTTGAAGTAGAAGCCATCAAAGAGACTGGATTTGACCCGCACGCCGTCAGCCATGGTGCAGTTCCACCACTCATAACGCCGTTCTAGACAGGTGTGTAAGGTGTCGATGTCTCATGACGGATCTCGCGGGAGGCAAGGAAGGTCGTGGTTTTGCCCATGTACTCACCGCCACAATCAAAGTGAAAGCAGCGAAGGGGGTGACCGCACTCGTGTTCCGCACCGACGAGCTAGTCTCAAATGGTGGGAGCAACATTGCTCTTCTCTCAAAGGTAGAAGACCCAGCGATAGCAAAGAAGTCATCGGTGAGGGTGAGGACATAACGTCTATGCTCGCAAAAACCTCCGTGGGAAGAGGACCCATGATTTTGGAGTGGACCAAGTCGATAGGGCCGGACGCACGGGTGGCGGGTAGGGGACATGTCGAGTGATGCATCTTTCCTTGTACACAGTCAATGCACTCAGGGGGACAGGGCAAGGAGAAGGAGGCGGGGTCAAGGCCCGTGGCCAGCTGGGTGAGGAGCATGCTGTCGATGACACCCAAGTGGACGTGGCAAAGGCTACGGTGGAGAAGGCGGGTGTGCTGCGAGGAGAATGCGCTAGTGACAAACACGTGGCCGGTGTCATCCGACGGGGAGGACAGACGAGGGACGTGCCACAAGTTGCTACGAGCACTAGCATACAGGACGACACGACCGGACGGACGCAATGACACAGTGCCAATGCCACGTGAGTGCAAGACGTCCATGCTCATGCAGTCGAGGGAAGTGAGGGACAGGAGGCTGAGCTCTAGACCAGGGATAACGAGGACATCGGTCACAAAGACGTCCCCAGCTGGACCACGGAAATGAACAACACCGACGCCGCGGAGAGGTAACACCTGGCTAGAGCCTGTTTGAACACCAGCTACATCGGCAACATTACCAAGGAAACTGAAGGCCTCATGTTAGGCCGTTATGTGATGTGTGGCCCTGGAGTCGATGATCCTGGACTGGTGTTGCCAGGTCGCTAACCAACAAAAGGCTGTGGGCCAGGGACGCGGACGCGATGGAGGAGGGTACGAACTCAGACTACCACTCATCTAGCCAGGCACCGTCATCACACAGAGGAGCAGGAAGGAAGGGCAGAGGGGATGACGGGACGGACAAGGATGAAGGGCACAATAATAGTTCAGACTCTGTCATGCAAGGCAGGGCACAAGAACAGGCGGTGATGCAACTCACACTTCCGTGGAGAGGAGGGCAAGGTAGTCCAAGCTGGAGCACAATGGACTACTCCAATTGGCACTCACAAGGAGAGGGTCCGAGAGAGTGGACCGACTGCAGCGTATCAGCAATTGAGCCCGGGAGGGAGGAGGGATGTGCCGATGATGGAAGGAGAGGCGCTGACGGCTACGGATGGTGTTACGGCAGGGTTATCGACGGCAGAGCAGGTGCTACTGTCAAAGGGGTGAACACATCAAGGGCGGCAACAGCCACAGTAGTGGTGGCAAGATGGAGCTCACGATGGCGACACGTGGTAGCGATGACTCGCGCGTCGTCCATCAGGAGCAGACATGTGTACCACGCGTGCTTTGGCTGGCCACAGTTGCAGTAGACCAAGCCGCCACCACTGGACCTGGTTGACTGCTGCTTCTGGCCCTTGCCCTTCCTGCCCTTGCGCTTCTTCTTCCCTGACAATGAGGCACCGGATGACACAACTACTATAGGGGCGGTTACCGCCATTGAGATGACGACGGGAGGAGTGAGGTCCTCCGTGCATTGGATGCGAGACTCGTGACAAGCCTCCTCAATCCGGAGGAAGATATCGTATGCCCAGGGCATGAGGGTGCCCTGGGCTGCCATTGCAGTGAGAACTTTGTGGGTGTAGTGGGCAAAAACGTTGGTGAACACATTGGTGGCGCCGCGCTTGATGGTCAGGAGCGTGGAGAGAAGGGGTGGAACAGCATCTCCTAAGCAGTGGAGGATGTACCCCACCCGCTGCCAGTAGGAGGTGACTGTCTCAGTTCCCCCATGTGTAGGGAGTTGAACTTCCGGAGCAGACGACTAGTCTCGGCTTTGCTTGACAGGCAATGGGGGCACGTGAGGATGTGCCATGCCGCTGCAGGGTCGGAAAGCCTGTCAGTAGCAAAGTCGCTGAGGAAGGGCTCGAGAGCGAGGCGTGCAGCTCGAGGGGCAACGAGGACGAGGGCACGCACGGCGTAACCAGCATCATACACCAGGCTGGTCTGCGTGGAGTTGTAGGGCAGAATGTAGTAAGGCCATAGGCCCTCGTCCTACAGCCAGATACGAAAGCTGAGCTCTCGCCTTTGAAACTGCTTACCGGCCTGGACCAGCGGAAGCGGGGACTCAAAGTCCCTTGGCCTATAGCCGGGACCCAGAATGGGGCTGAGGACTGCGAACACAGTCTGACGTTGGCACTGGGTGTACTGCTGTGTCAAATCATGCGTGGCGGCAGAGACAGCAGGAATAGCATGTCCGGGTGGAGGGAAGGACGGCGGGACGCTAGCATGGCTTTGCGATGTCGGGGGCTGTAGTGTTGCAAGCTGATGTGTCAGCGTTGCGAGTTGCTGGCGAATGGCGGCCAGAGGGTCCGGCGAGCGAACACGGCCGGCGACAAAGCTTGCGGGTTTTGTTGTTGTCGCTGCTACTGCTACTGCTACTGCTATTGTTGGTGCTATTGCTTCTGCTACCGCTACAACAGCAGCAGTGGCTGCTGTTGTTACTGTTGTAGATGCATATACTACTGCGGCTGCTGCTGTTGTTACTGCCATAGTAGAGGTTGCTCCTACTATTGTACTTGCATTTGCTACTGCAGCTACTACTGCTACTGCTACAGTGGTAGCATTTGTTGTTGTTCTAGTTGTTGCTGTCGCTACAGTAGCAAAAACTACTACAACAACGGCTGCTACTACTGCTACTGTTGCTACTATTGCAGGTATTGTAGTTGTTGTGGAAAGGGGGGCCCAGTGGGTCCTCTAACAGAGGAGGATCCTTCTCCACTTGGGCTTCCATTCATGGTTCACCCTTTTGTTTTGTTGCGTTTCCCCCATTTTTTTCCTTGTTTCTGACATCAGCAATGACGTTAGCAGTGATGTTGGTTCACTGTTGCTGACGTCAGTTGTAGGTTACTGTTGTTGATGTCTGCAGTGGGGTGCTACCGCCCTTGTGGCCACCCCGCTGCTGCTGGTGCTGCTGCTACTACGGCCTCTGCTACTGCGGTGCCTACAACTCTATGTGATGCAGCTGTTGCGATTGCTACGGCTGTTACGGCTGCTACGGTTGCTACGGCTACTACGGCTGTTGTGGTTGTTCTAATTGGTGTGGGTGCAGAAGCTATCACAGCTACTGCGGTAGCTGTGAGCCGCAACCCCCGTACTACTTTTGCGGCTCGTCGGGGTTGTTGTAGCTGTGAGCCGCTACCCCCGTACTACTTTTGCAGCTCGTCGAGGTTGTTGTAGCTACGCGGCTGTTGCGGTTGTTGCGGTTGCGCAGCTGTTGTGGCTGTGCGGCTGCATCAGCTCCTACGGGTGCTATGGCTGCTGCGGCTGCGTGGCTGCTGCAATTGCTACAGCTGTGCGGCTGTTGTGGCTGCGCGACTGCGTGGCTGCTGCGGCTTTGCGGCTGCTTCGGCTGTAGCAGCTGCTATGGTTATTGTAGCACTCGTGGCTGTGCTGCTACTGCTGGTGTGGCTGCTGGTCTGCTATAGCCTTAGCTACTGCTTTGGCTACTACGACTGGCTGCTGCGGCAGCAGTGGTTGTGCTACTGCTGTTGTTGCTGCTGCTACAGTACGAGGTGTCACTGCTGCTGCAGTAGTAGCAGCAAGAGAAGGGGAAAGGTAGGGATACAAGGACTTCCCTTGTCTGGCACCATCGTCTCGTGTGTTGGTGCCGTCATGGCGTCGCCCGCCGGTTCGCCGACCACAAGTCTGCCAAAGCTACCGCCGTCGCAGGGTCAGTGCTGCCAGAAACGTTTCGACAACATTTCCCCTGTGTTGAGAGCATTTTGACGATGCCACCCGGTGGGCTAACTCTGCCAGGAAATATCTGGCAGCGTTTCTCCTATATGGACGTGTTTCAGGAATGCTGGTGTAGACTGGGACCTGTACACCTCACTGTTGCTCCGATTTGCTTCTTCTGCTACGCTTTGGCCATGATACCAAGCTAGAAACTAGTCTAGAACGACAGGTTGGGGCTGCAGCATGGTTGGAGGAGGAATGGCCCCATGCTCGTTGCTTTGCACTGCTGCCCCCTTCTAGCTGCTGTGAGACTTGTGAGAGGAAGACTGTGCACTAAGGAGTCAGCACCAGAAAGGCAGACAGAACTGAGAAATGTGTGATTAGCAACTGAGAAAGAACAACAATGGGAGACCCCTCCAAGAACTACCTCTACCTCAGCTGTGTAGAGCTTGTTACTCAGCTTGTCAGCCAAACAAAAAAATGACCTATTTACTGGCAGTCAGGGTTTTTCTCGGTGAGCCTTGCTAGGCACCCGACGACCCCAAACCCGGGCGTCGTCAGTCTTTCCTGAGAAATAGATCATACCTAAATACACACGCTGCAAACGCAATCGTGCAGCCAGAATTACCAATAAAAAAAGCAGCAAGGAGTTATGGCTGCCTAAACCCTGGCGGCCTCTAGGCTAAAATGACCCTGGTCACAACAGTGCCTGAATAACCTGAAACTCGGACCCTAGGTAGGGCGTGATGCTGCAAATGCAACCGTGCAGTCAGATCTAGAACAGAACGCATGCATGCAGCATCTGCAGTGCTAGTGACTGCCAGCGGCGTGATTGCTGAGGAGGCGTGCCGACAGAGCTGAGCATGTTATTCGTTCGAGGGAAGAGGCTCCAGCAAAGTGTGTACAGACCTCAGCGTGCGTCGGCTCCACCGGATGACACTCCAGCAGTCTCACGTCTCACCGTCAGTCACCTACACGCCAATGTAAACAAGCCAGGTGGACACTACAAAGCACAATGAGAGATGCGTGAAAACCAACATCACGCAATTGCATTCTCAAAAGTGCACGAATCCAAGTTTCACTACAGTAACCTCTCATATGACAGTAGGTTTTGGTGTTAGTGCGTGGGCCTTGAGCTGTCTCGTCATCACATGGTGGTGTGAAGTGAGCAATTCTTCGTTTGTGTCCATGATGCTCCACAAGTTGCTCGTACCACACATTTGAAGCGTCATGTCCACCTGGTTCACCCTTGCATAGCTGCTAAGATTTTCCTGGAAGTTAAAATCTGGACACTCGTTGGTTTGTGCTTATGCCTCGGAAGATCCCATGGTTTGTTCTTGAGCTTGCATTGTTGCATCATTTAGGGTGTTTCATACATATTCTCAAAGGTCCAGACCAAGGCACCCGGTGACATGTTTTGGTACATCAGGAGATATCATTTGTAGTTGTTTAGTCTCAGATGGTGTTTTCCCCTAATCGTAGCGGTTGGCCATGTTTTAGATTCTCCTTGTATGTTTTTTACGGTAGAGTCCTAGGCATCTAGTTACTTCTTTTGGTGCCTTGGTTTTCTTAGACTTTTGTGTTCTTTGGTGTGCATACTCCTTCCCAGTCCATTTAGGCACAGTGTGGATGATAGGACCTTGTGGGCTAGCCGCCATTCCCCAATGAATAGGTCCATTTCGGTCTTGTTTGTACATAAATGGCCAATGGTCGGGAAATCATGCATTGGCTTTCTCGAGCACTCCACTAGCGCACCCCAACATCGTGCACTAACACCACACTACAAGGAGTGCAAATAAAGAGTGTGATCTCATATTTTCTACTCTCTTTGCCCCTCTCAAAGTCATATACATCCCTCTCGCTTTCTCTACACATTGGTTTCTAGCAATCCCTCCTCCTTCCTCTCTTTGTACATCTCTTCCTCTATCTATGTTTGTCTCTCCCTCTTTATTTACCTCACTCCTTCTCTTGGTCCATTTCTTTCTTTCCCTTCCTCTCCCTCCCTCCTGTCTCTATCTCTCTCTCTCTCTCTCTCTCTCTCTCTCTCTC
>SZWC01010303.1:82705-100910 GCA_023375785.1 Penium margaritaceum
TTTCAAAACTCTGATAGGTTTGCGAGATAATGTAACAGTTTGCGACGACAAAAACATGTTCTACACAAATTATCTCTTGGCCACATGCATGGCTCTAGCTTCAACAAACTCCACGCTGCACAACGGTAAACAAAGAAATGAACCACAGGCTGTCAAGACAACCTGTCAACATGCGACGTTTGTTTACAATATGCAGGTCGTTCATGACTGAATACTTTGAGCAAACAGTGGATACATTTTTCATGTTATTCCTTTTTCGCTCACACAATGGCAAACAAGGGCACCGCTGTCATTTTGTTTTCGACTATGGACACCGCTGACATATCATTTTTCAACTATGGACAATGCCATCTTTTCATTTTTGACTATGGACACCGCTGATCTATCAACCCAAACGATGGGCACCGCTGTCTTTGTGCCCAAGTTTGAATCTACGCAGCGTCTCGAACTCCATGCGCGTTGGGACAATGGTTTTTTTCCTTCAGGGTAATGTGTGTGAGTGAAGTCAAGAAATCACCTACATGGTTTCATACGCCACATCAACACTGTCAACTACTGTCACCTCCTCGCATGACCCCTCATCCCGACGCTTGCACCTCATCGTGACGCTTGCACCTCATCGCGACGCTGGCACCTCATTGCGACGCTTGCACCTCATCAAAGGCTCCAGCCTAGTTCCACCAACTTTTGCCCTACTTTCCATAGTTGACTATTCAATGCCTACCAAAGCGAAACAGGGTCAGATTGAAACATCTGCATACTTCCTGACAAGCTTCGTCTTCCCTGTCTTCACCAAAAAATGAGACGACAGCTGAGGGACGGCTTTGTTGGCTATGGTTGTGACACACGAAAGTGCCCTCTTGTCTCCATGCACACACACACACCACACCAATGCATGTGATTAATCTCGACTGAGGCTCTCTGGTGCAAAATGTGATGCAAAATGGAGCGCACAGTGGTGGTGACACCATCAAGTTGCCAAGTGGTGGCCACAGCACCAACGTCATCCTCACGACGAGCCTTAGCTTAATGACAATTCTGCATGTCAAAATGGGGGATGCATTTGTACAAGTGTGTGCTTGTGATGTGACTGGATTCTTACACACTTGCATGCCTTTAGTGTAGTGTACCGGGTTGCTGATCCCTCGGGACCACACATCCGGTTCATACCGGCGTGTGAGAGACCGCCTGGAGCTCGTTCGCTCCAGGGCCGGGTTCGATCCCTGGGTGACGTCCGGGCCCCATGTCAAGTGGCTCGCGTGGGCGGCCCGGTCAACCGGCACTTAGCACTTTGCTCTCTTGTAACTCAATTTCTTGTCAAGCTTTCACACTTCTTTTATGTGAGCTTGCCCCCGATCCATGGTTTCGCCCCGTTGCTGGGTACTTGCTTGCTCGCCTGCTTGCGTAGCAATCAAGGCTGTCTCCCGGTATCAGAGCAGGAGGGCTTTTTCCCCCTCACGACAGTCCAGAGACCTCGTGAAACCTCATCGGGCCACTTCTACGTGGCGGGTGATCCCGCGCAAGCCACACTCTCGCGACTGTGGCAAGTAGAAGGCACAGCAGCAGCCGCCGCCATTGCAGCCGCTCACATCGCACCCGTGGCTCACGGTGTGCTCTACTCCTGTGCATGGGGCACGCACGTCTCCGCAGTCGTCCCCACGCACCTTGCCGAGCTTCAGCCGCCGCATGCACGTCAGTGCTGTCACGTGGTGGCACCGACCTTCGCTCCATTCTCCTAAGAGCTGTACATGCACATTCTTCGCAGTGGCACACGCCGCACCCGCACTCTGCCAGATGCGGTCGTCTCTTGTGTCACTACCCCTACGGCATCGTCTTCCTTCCGCTGTTGTCCGCCCCTCCTCCGCCATGCTTCAACTTCCGCACACACAACGGACACGTGGAGACCCTAACCACAACTCCTGTCTCTCAACAGTCACGTGGACGCCTTCTTCACTGCACCACCCATCGCACCCGCAATCTGCATGGTACCTCGGCCTCGTGCACATGCCTGCCCTGTGCATCGGCACCTCTCTGCCTCTGTTCTCCTGCTCCACACGTGCTGCCTTGACTCTGCGCACTGCCTTTGCAGCAGCCGATACATCTAAAGCAGCAGCATCAACCGGAGCAGCTGAAGCTTGTCCCCGTGCACTCCTCAGCACCTCGGGCAGCCTCCCAGGCAGCCAGGTACTCAGCGCACTTGCATCTCCGCATGAAACCGAGCCTATCCCCACATCACCCATGGCCGCTCGGGAGCGAGCTCGCATCGACGAGGAGCTTGCGTACTACGAGGAGTGGGCGGAGAGGGAGGTGTGGTTGAGGGTTTGCCGCAGCAGCCCGGGCTACCATCCCGGTGAGGACTACGACCCCGCCAACTACTACGAGTGGGCAGACGCAAGGGACTACGCAGCTCACTGTCAGTCAGCCGCTGACGACTGTCCGACGGTGCAGAATGAACCAGCTACGGTGCCACCGCGTGATCATCGACCTCCTCACTCACCGGTAAGCCCACCGTTTGCCCATAGGACGCGCCAGCAATGTTGCCGTGCTGCTCCTCGTGAAACAGCACCATTCTCTGCGACAGCAGCATCAGGGGCGCCTGCTTCGCACCGTGCCGCATCTCCAGTTGCATCAGCTGCAGAGTCGGCGTCTTCTCCATCCCCTGATATTCTGACTACCCTGCAGGTTGCACTCGTATCCAGTGCTGCTATTGCATCTACTTTTGCAGCCACTGCACGTGCTGCACATGCACCAGCTAGCACTGCCGCTGGCAGAGCCATTGAGACCTACACTGTCACTGTAGTTGATCAGGGACATTTGGCGGCTGTTGCGGTCAACGTAGTGACCCAGATTGCTGCCACAGCAGACGCAGTCGCATCAGCAGCAGCTGCAGCGGCCACAGCGCTCTCCAGTGCCGCTGAGTTTATCCACACCTCCATAGTACAGGCATCATCCTTGCCCTCCTCTTCATCTTCAGCGACTCGTCACATTCAGCTGTTTTTCTCGGCCACTGCAGCCATCTCTTGCCTGTCAGCTGCAGTGTTGACAGGAGTAGCTTGTCTCATCGTCTCCGCATCAGCTGCTGTTGCAGTTACCACCTTCTCAGCTGCAGCAGCTCTCCCACCGTTGTTCTCAGTACGCCGCCGTGTCTGGTGAGCCTGGTCTCTTATGGTCTCTCCCTCTCTTCCTGCCATTTCTGTATTGGCGTGTTTGTGCGTCCATGTTGTTTCCTTGCAGCGAACTTCCGTTGCACTCACCACACATTTCCCACGCCCACTGCGGCAAGGGAAACTCTGTCAAAGTTTTCTTGGCAGAGTCACATCACTGGCAGCATGCCACTTGACGATGACTAATACATGGCCTTGCAAGCTGAACTACAGTGTGAGTGGAATGCGCTGCAGGTAGCACTCACTGCTCTGCGCGTCACTGAGGAGAAGCTGCGGGCTGAGCAGGCAGACCAAGAAACCTTCGCAGATCACATTGCTGACTTGGTCACTAACCGTCTCCAAACCACACTGCATAGCACTCAGTCTGCCGGCATTACTGCAGCATTCTCCACCTCATCCGCTTCCGCATCTGCTGCCACTGGCGCATCTACCTCTGACCCTCTTGCAGTTGCCGCTGCGGCCAGCGCAGCTGCAGCAAAAGCCATTGCCCCATCAGTGCAGCGCAAGCCTGACTTTGACTCTAATCCACCTCACTTCACCTCCAACCTCACATTCCACTCTTTGGAGGTTCATTTCAGTGCCTGGGCACAGGGGAAGCAGCTCTGAGAATACTACCATGAACCCAGTCCCTCTGCTACCCCACCTTTCATGCCCGCCGAGTCTGAGTCTGCACGTGCTGTCCGTGTCCTCATTCGAGCCAGACTCAACGATCTCACTGATGAAATTGGGTCCTACAATGTTGACACTACACGCCGCACCCTTGCTGACCCTGTTGGTACTTACGCACTGATCAAGCGGCGCATGACAGTGAGTGGGCATGCAGCTCAGAGCTTTCTCACTATCCAGTTCAACACGCTCTCCATGCGTATTGACGAGACTGCAGATGCTCATTGGTCTCGCAGTCTACGACTGCTACGCGACCTCAGCAAGGCTGCCTCTGGTCAGCTCCCCGCTGTTCTTTCCATCGTCAACGGCCTCATTCCGGAACTCAGTGACATCTTCCGCAAGGTGAAGGCAACTGAGCTTGAACGTCTGGCTGCCATCCCTGTCCCCGCTGGCGCACCTCCCAGCATTGGTGCATTGTGGGAGTTCACCTCCCAACATCTAACCGACTGGTGGAGCTCGCTGCACAACAAATGCATTCATCACGCCGCAGTTGCAGCAGCTACCACTGCACTCTCTTCATCCTCCATCTCTTTTGTCTCTGCATCATCCTCTACCACCACTTCCACCACAACTACCACATCTCTTGCTTCCCAAGGGGGTGGTCGGGTGGGGGGGGTTGGTAAAGGTAAGGGCAGAGGGGGTGGCTCTGGCGGTGGTGGGCAAGGAAGGGGTGGCAAGGGTTGAGGTTCTGATGGCATCGCATCCCCATCTTCCTCCTCCAACACTGTCACATGCTGGAACTTTGGTGCCACCGGTCATGCAGCGCCCAAATTCCCAGCGCCACCTGATGATGCCCGCCTTGCCTCAGCCATGCGTGCACACTGGGCACAATCCACAGGGTCTGGTGGTGGCTCTACGCGCTCCTCCACCTCCACAGGTTCAGGTGGTGGCTTTGCACGCTCCTCCTCCTCTGCTCCTACAGCTGCTTCCTACAGCACTGTCCTCTCTTCACCACTTCCGCCCGCCCCCTGGTGCTGTCCCCCCAGGTTTGGCGGCCCTGTCTACTTCGGGCCCCCGTCCGGTTTCTACTCTCCTCTGCCATGGGCATCCTCCACCCACAGCTTCCAGCGCCCCTCCTCTGGCGTACTCATCACCAGGTCGTCTGAGGAAAACCGCCAGCTGGACTTTGCCCTCTCTCATGCCGTCCACCAGCGCCACCTCCATGATGAGGGAGGTGAGAGTGTGCATTCAGTTGAAGGGGGGCCTGCGTTTGCCATTGATTTGTCTCTTTGTGGGCCATCCTCTGATCATGTTCAGGGTTATTCCCCAGTCGACATCCCGTGGATTGAGCAGTGGCAATCTTGCAGTCTTTCTTGTTGTTTTGTCGCCTGTGGTCAGTGCCTTTCTCCTCGCTCTACTATTGCCGCCTTGAGTCGTGACCCTGCGTCTGTCCGCGTGACGAGTGGCTTCTAGATCCTTGATTTAGGGGCCACTCACCACATGACCTCTTGTCGTTCCTCGTTTGTTTCTCTGGGTCCCGTTGGATCTGTTTGCTTTGCTCGCACAGGCTCTGGCCAGCTCCTACTTGTCCAGGGTGTCGGGGTTGTCCGCTTTGTTGGCCCTGGGGGGGGGGGGGGGGACTCTTTCTCCTTGACGTTTTGTACGTCCCCGGTCTTGAGCTCAGTCTGTTGCCTGTTACGACACTTGACGACCAGGGCATGGACTTCTCCTCAAGCCATGGCATCGCCTCTGTACTGCATCGCACCACTAATCATGTTCAACTGATTGGCACTCGTTGTGACCGCTTGTTCCGTGTACCCATGTTTACACGGCATCCCTCCTCGACCGCTCTTGTTCACGTGGCCCGCTCTCTCACTCCGGCACATGCACAGTTGCTCCATCGCTGTCTCTGTCACATTCACACTGCTGCCGTTGATAGTTTGCTTTGGGACACGCCCGCTCATGGTCTTGACGTCGACATGTTCTCTGCCCCTTGCCCTACTGACTGTCTTGACAGCGTCAAAGGCAAGATGCATCGCTCCCCTTTTTCCACATTAGAGCCTCGCACATCTCACCTGCTTGATCTCTTACGTGCCGACGTCATGGGACTCCTTGACCATGACGCTCTCGGGGGGGTAGTCCGCTATGTCCTCTGCCTCACAGACAATTTTTCTCGCATGCGCTGGGTCTTTGCCCTTCGGCAAAAAAATGACGTTTGTCCCACTTTGGAGTCCTGGCTACCTCAGGCCAAACTGGCCTGTGGTTGCCGTCTGAAAGTCTTTCGATGTGATCGTGGTGGAGAATTTATGGGTCCCACTGCACGCTTCTTGACATCTCGCGGGGTGTGTATGGAACCTTCGGCTCCCTGCACACCCCAACAGAACGGCGTCTCTGAACGCTGGAATCGCACCCCTGTTGACGGTGCCCGTACTCTCCTCAATGAGTCCTCTCTCTCCCCCGTCTTCTCATTCGAAGCGATGTCCTACATGACCTGGGTCTGGAACCATGTCACCTCCTTTGAACGTTGGTACGACCGCCGTGCTGACCTCCGTCTGGCTCGTGTCTGGGGCTGCGTGGTTGCCGTCTGGTTGCCTGAGGATTTTCGCAACGGCAAACTCAGCCCTCGCGCTCGTCTTTGCACCTTTCTTGGTGTCTCTGCCATGTCCAAAGCATGGCGCTTCTGGGACCCTCACCCCTCTTGCGTCATTGAGTCGCGTGACGCACTCTTCTTCGAGGATGACTTCCCTCGTGACCTATCTCATACCCCTACTCCTTCCTCTCTCTCCTCGCTCCATCGGCTTGGGGGGGTGTGTCTGTTCCAGCCTCAGATCTCCGAGTGTCATCCTCTCCCTCTCACACGGCACCCCCTGCTATCACTACCACGGATAGCGAGGACGAGGACTCCTCCTCCTCGTCCTCCCATGCCTCTTTTAAGTTGGCTTCATCACACCCCTCCTTGGATTCTGTGTCGTCCTTGCCTTCCGCTGGCAGCCCCGAGTCCTCGTCGTCCGCTGGCTGTCCTGAGTCCTCACACTCGGCACCCACTCCCACGCAGTCCCCCATCCATTCCACTCCCAACTCATCTCCTGATACTGAGCTCCCCCCGGTCGTTGGAGGTGACGCACCTCAGGCTCCAATCTTCGGCCCTGAGCCTTACACTCGTGGGGGGAGACTGCGTGCTCTTCCTCCCTCTCAGTCCTCTCAGCCCTCCCGTGAGTGCTCCCGCTCTTCTAGGATGCCTGCTGAGTCTGTTCCTGTTCGCTCGTCCAAAGCCTCTCAGCCCACTCAGCGGGTCACGCGCTCTAGCGCCTCGTCCTCCACAGTCGGTACCTCAGTATACCCCACTAGCCTTGATGCACTAGGCCTGTCTGTGAGCGTTGTGCACCCCAACTCGGCAGTTGGCTATGGTCTCGTAGCCCATGAGTTCCACAGTTCTCGTGAGTCCTCCGTCGCCGGTTATGTCGCCGCATGTTTCGTGGCCTCTGGCCTTCCCACTCTCCCCCCTGAGCCTACCACTCCCCGACAGGCTCGTGAGGCAGCTAGCGCTGACCTCTGGGAGAAGGCCATGTAGGAGGAGCTCAAGGTCCTCCAGGAGCATGGATTCTTTGAGCTTGTAGACCTCCCTACAGGCCGCAAGGCAGTCTCTACCCGATGGGTCCTTCGGCGTAAGCTGAAGCCCGATGGGACAGTCGACCGGTACAAGGCTCGCATCACATCTACGGGGTTCTCCCAGATTCCTCGGATTGACTTTGATGATACCTTTACACCGGTCAGGAGATACACCACTGCCCGAGCAATGTTAAGTCTTGTCGCCCAGCACGACTGGGAACTGGAGCAGATGGATGTCAACAACACCTTCCTGCATGGGAAGCTCGACGAAGAAATCTACATGATCCAGCCACCGGGCTTCACCGATGGCACAAACAAGGTCTGGCAACTGCGCAAGGCCCTCTATGGGCTCAAGCAGTCACCGCGTTGTTGGAACATGGAGATCTAATCAACTTTTGAGCGGGGAGGTTACCGTCGCAGCACGTTGATCCGACACTCTTCTTGAGCACCCCCTCAGAGCCGTTCGTGGCCATGCTTGTCTATGTCGATGACCTGCTCATTACCTCACCCAGTCCCGCAGCTGTCTAGTCAGTGAAGAACCTATTCCAGTCTGCGTACAAGATGAAGGACCTAGGTCCTGCATGGGTGTTCCTGGGAATGGAGCTTGAGCGTGGCCGCCAGCGTTGCATCCTGCACGTGCATCAAGCTGCATACATCCGCACACTGGGGGAGCGCTTTGCCTCCCTGCTTGTTGACATCCCCACCGCATCCACACTGATGACTCCAGCAAGTCAGCGCCTGCTGCAGTCACTCGATTCAGCGCAGCTGGGGGAGATTGTTGATGTCACCGAATACCTTAGTGTGATCGGCTCCCTCATGTACCGCGCTACCACCACTCGGGCGGACGTGGCCTTCTCGGTCAACTTCCTGGCCCAGTTCTCCCAGCAGCCTTGCCAGAAACATCTTGAGGTTGCACTGCGCGTGGTACTCTACGCGTTATCCACTGCACGCGTGGGACTCTACTACCATGCCCAACTTCCTGTGGTCGTGGACGGATACACAGACAGTGACTAGGCGTATGACACGGATGCTTGTAGCCGCACTGGTTAAATATTTCTCGTCAGTGGGACTGCTGTCTCTTGGAAGAGTGGAAAACAGGGTTGTGTTGCTCGAGGCTCCAATGAGGCCGAGTACATGGGACTTGGTGCATGTACGTGTGAAGGTGTGTGGTTGTCCCGCCTGTTGCAATAGTTTTGTGTTCCCATTCGTTGCATCACTCTGCGCTGTGACAACCAAAGTTTAAAGGCAATTGCCGAGCACGATGGCATGTATCATTCTCACACAAAGCACATCAACATTGAGCATCACTTTGTACCGAAGCGCATTGCTTCTGGAGAAGTTCAGTTTGTCTGGGTCGACACTCGTCAACAGCGTGCAGACTACCTCACCAAAGCTCTGAGCAATGGTATGCTCAAAGCGGATGTGCATGTTGTTGGCTTGCTGTGCTCTCGTGATGCCCCAGGTTGACGTGAGTCCTGGGCTTCTCACTGTCCTGTGATGTGTTCCTTGTTCTATGTGTGTGTGGGTTGTTCGTCTGTGGGTCATGGCCGAGTGTTGGTTATGGTTGTGATACACGCAAGTGCCCTCTTGTCTCCATGCACACACACACACACACACACACACACACACACACACACACACACACACACACACACCACACCACACCACTGCATGTGATTAATCTCAACTGAGGCTCTCTGGTGCAAATTGTGACGCAGCATGGAGCGCACAGTGGTGGTGACACCATCAAGTTGCCAAGTGGTGGCCACAGCACCAACGTCATCCTCACGACGAGCCTTAGTTTAGTGACAATTCTGCATGTCAAAGTGGGGGAGACATTTGTAGAAGTGTGTACTTGTGATGTGACTGGATTCTTACAAACTTGCATGCTTTTGGCGTAGTGTACCAGATTCCTGATGCCTCGGGACCACACGTCCGGTTTATACTAGGAGACAGCTTCCTAGCACTGCTGTCGCTGGCGTGGCACTATAAGCCAGCCAGCTAACTCACTAGCACACACAGGTGGAGGTGAGAACAGCAAGGGGCTGGCTAGGGACACAAACACAAGTGTCAGAAGCTGCAAATGTTGAATTGTGCAGGGAGGAATGACAACTGAGGCATGGACAACCTAAATAGTGTCATGGATATAGTGGATGCACACAGATGATGCGCACAACGGTGATGTTTTCTAGTAGGAAAAAACAGTGGCAAAAACACAGTTTTAGCCATAACTCCCTACAGACACGTCAGAACGACGAGCCGTTTGAACCAGAACGGCCGCATCAACAAGATCTGCGTTGTTATAGGCAATACGCCTATGTGCTGTCCCACAGCACAAATCTAAAAAATACAAGAGTCTTCTAGGCGCCCGTTGCGGCAGGCAGCCAGTCGTCTGCCACCGTCGCCAGTCTCAGGGATTTGCACGTGAATGGACATGAGCCGAAGGGTCACCGTAAGCCGTGTACGACACACACAATAACACTCCCCCATGACCACAGGGCAAAACACGTCCATGCACATGCAGACACTAACACTGTACAAAGCAGGAAACGCACAGCCGTTGCAGGCAGCAAGCACAGCACACGCAAGATGGCACATGAGGAATCAACCTGCAATAGGGATGGGGCAGAGTCCCACGGATCGAGTGGCCGCATGAAACTTCGAACGACCCAGAGCCTTGGTAAGAAAATCCGCACATTGCCTGTCAGTGCCTACGTGGATGACTCGGATCTCACCACGATCAACCAGATCACGCACAAAGTGGTGCTCGACATTGATGTGCTTTGTGCGTGCATGGAACACAACTGAGTTCTTGGCGATGGCCTCCGTGCTCATGTTGTCACACTGGAGGACGACGGGGGGAATGGACTTACGCAGTTCATGCAACAAACGGACAAGCCAGACACACTCCGCTACACCGGCACCTAGAGCAACATACTCTGTCTCCGCAGTGCTACGTGCGATGCAGCCCTGTTTCCCACTTTGCCAGGACACTGTTGTGCCTCCAATGAGAAAGATGTAGCCGGTGCGACTCTTGCCATCTAGAATCCACGCCCAGTCACTGTCTGTGTACCCGTTGAGCACAACGGACACCTGCTCGCGAAAGCACAGGCCCAGGCGTGCGGTGGACAAGATGTAGCGCACACACCTGAATACGGCCTCCAGTGTTCACTGGCGTGGAGCCTGCGAGAACTGAGCGAGCAGGTTGACAGTGAAGGCAATGTTGGGCCGTGTCGTGGTGACCAAGTACATGAGCAAGCCAATGACTCGCAGGTACAGGGTCACATCGACTGGCTCCCGCAGGTCAACTGGGTCATCCACCTTCAGGGCGGCCTGCCCCTCAGGGGTCATGTGCGTGGAGGCTGTGCGGACGACAGCGAGGAGGTCAGCAAAGCGCTTCCCCATAGTCTCTGCCTAGCGTCCGTGATGAACATGGAGTGTGCAGAGAACTCGATCGCGCACGATCTCCATCCCCAAAAAGACATAGGCCTTACCAAGATCTTTCATCTTGTAGGCCAAGGAGAGAACCGCCTTGGCAGTTTTTACTGCTTCCAGGTCGGGTGAAACGATCAGAAGATTTTCCACATAGACAAGGATGGCAGTGAGCGGTACTTAGGACTATGAGAGGAACATGGATGGATCAGCATCACTTTGAACGTACCCAACGTGCCTCAGCGTGCTGGTGATCTCCTGATTCCAGCAGCGAGGTGACTGTTCCAAGCCGTACAAGGCCTTCCGCAGATGGTACACGCGACCGGTGCCATCCTCAAAGCCAGGTGGTTGGACCATGTAGATCTCCTCCTCAAGGTCCCCGTTCATGAACGTGTTGTTGACATCCATCTGATGGAGTTCCCAGACGTGCTATGCCACCTGGCTCGGCAGCGTGAGCGTGGTCATCATCCGCCCAACAGGGCCAAAGGTCTCGGTGTAGTCCACGGCAGGGACCTGAGAGAAGCCTTTTGCTGTCAAGCACGCTTTGTAGCACTCCACAGTGCCGTCTGGCTTGAGCTTCTTACGTAGAACCCACTTGGCCTTGATGGCCTTGCGGTTCTTTGGGAATTCTACCAGCTCAAGGACACCATGCTCTCGAATGGCGTCGAGCTCGGCCTGGCAGGCAGTGCGCCACTACTCAGTGTCGGGGGCTGACAAGGCCTCAGACAGGTGGGATCGGGAGACAGCACTGGTGCACTACGTGTAGCCAGGGCATACGCCGTAGAGGGAGGGTCAACCGTCACCATGGACTCAGCGGCATCACAAGCAAGACCGCGCTCATGAGAAAGTAGTGCCATACCAGTGGCAAAGCCAGGGTGAACCTCAGCGAGGCCCCGAGCACTCACGCCGAGGGCCTTCGTTCCCGGGTCACCGCTGTCGACATTGCGCGTGGGGCGAGGGCGGAGACGTCTGCCGGGTGCCCGTGTGTAGGGGTCCGATGGGGCAAGAGCAGTGGGAGCTGCTAACTCACACGTCGGTGTGGTGTCGCTGTACAGCAGGCGCGCCACTCGAGGCTGGCATGGCCTCAACAGCCGGGGACGGGCCCACGGCAGACGCAGGTACGTCCGCGGCCGGAGGCAAGGACGGCTCAGAGCCAGACGCGGACCTGGATGCAGGATCAGGCTGAGCCTCAGACGCGGAAGCAGGCGCAGGATCAGGCAAAGCCTCAGATGCAGAGGCAGACTCAGACATAGACTTGGACACGGGCGAGAGCGCAGAGTCGAGGATAGAGGAGCGAGCCGCAGATGGGGCGGGGCTGGGGGTGCCGGTGGGCACAGCCTCTGGGGACAGCCCCTGGGGTGTCGACGACGGAGTGACCGTACTAGCCGGTGGCACTGTGCCAACCGTGACAGGAGCCTCCCCCACACTATGGGGTCCGACACACCTGGGAGCATGAGCAGCACGCATAGCGTGGACGCGACCTAGGTCGCGAAAGGTGACATGCTCGAAGAAGAGAGCATCTCGGGACTCCACGATGCGGCATCGCTCAGGGTCCCAGAATCACCAGGCCTTCGACCGCAGGGCGACACCGACGAAGGCGCAGATGCGGCCCCGTGGAGAGAGCTTGCTCCCCTGCTGCTCTGGTGTGAGCTAGACGCAGGCAAGGGAGCCCCAGACACGAGCCAGGCACAGATCCGTGCAACGTCCGTACCACGGCTCGTAGGGCGTGCGGTGACCTAGGAGGGGGCCGTGTGGAATGCGGTTCCAGACCCAGGTCATGTACGCCATGCCCTCAAAGGCAAAGGCCTCAGGCATAGTGCTGTCGGCGCGCATGGCGCGGACCGCATCCTCTATGGTGCGGTTCTAGCGCTCTAAGACTCCGTTCTGCTGGGGGGGGAAAGGAGAGGTTGTGGAAGACACCAAGCTCGGTGAAGGAGCGGGCCATGTCGCCAAGGTACTCGCCGCCGCGGTCCAAGCGAAAGGTCTGAAGTCGATGGGGAGAATAGCACTCGGCCACGACAAGCCAAATACGGACCACAATGGCGGCATCGCTCTTCTGACGCAGACTGTAGACCCAGCGCATGCGCGTGAAGTCATCAGCCAACGTAAGGACGTAACGGCCGCGGTCCTCCTGAAACTCGACAGGGGGCGGAGCCATGAGGTTGGAGTGGACAAGCTCCAGGGGCCGACGAGCCCTGGAGACAGACGTAGGATAGGTGGACCAGTGCATTTTGACTTCAGCACAGGCTAGGCACTCGGTCGTGGGTGGCGCCTCGAAGGACGCCCCATCAATACCGAGAGCAGGCTGAGTGCGGATCAACCCGTCGACAGCCCCCAGGTGCACATGACAGAGGCTGCGATGCAGGAGACGGTGGTGCTTGCAGGATAGAGCACTAGCGACGAAAACACGAGCAGTGGGAGACGGAGGCAAAGGGGGGGCGCTCGCAGAGGACCCAGAGATGTGATACAGATCATCGACGACCGTCCCGCTGAGGACGGTCTCCTCGGTGTCACGCACAAAGATGCGAGCATCGGCAGCTATGTGAGTGATACCCAAGCCCATCTTGGTGCAAGCACGGACAGACAGCAGGCTGAGTTCCAGATCAGGGACAAAGAGGACGTCGGATATGTTTACGGGACCAGCGGGCCCGGTGAACTGCACAACCCCAACACCCTGGACAGGGACCTCATGGCCAGCTGCAGTGTGAACAGAGCGAACAGTCCCAACAGGATGCAAGACGACAAAGGCGTCACGTCGACACGTCATGTGATGGGTGGCACCAGAGTCAACGACCCAGGTGGCGTCGATGACACGCGTGCACGGGGCAATTGGCACTCGGCGACGGAACAAGGCGCAGCAGCAGGACGCTCAGCGGGGGACACGACAAGGCGACCAGCGGAGCGCACATGAGAAGCATGCAGCCAAGACACATCATCAGGTCCGTCATGCGCACACGGCTGGGCATGGGGACCATAGGCATCATCACGCAACGGCACAGACAGTCCACAGGTAGTAGGACCCCTCGACTCAGTCAACTCACTCGCACCTCCCTGAGATGAGCGCAGGGCGAGAAGCTTGTGCAGTCCGGCGATCGTCCTGTTGCGTTCGGCAAGCGCCTAGTCGCGAGGATCCGCGGAGGAGCCTGCTACGGCGGCGGGTTCCTCTGGGACGGCTGTGGTAGTGGCGGCCTAGCGGGCGGTCACACCAGACGTCTGGCGCATGCGCGCCTCGTGCGCCTGCTACAGTCCACGTGTGACCTTGGCCCAGTCCAATGGGCGGCCAGTCAGGCGAGTGCAGTCGGGATAGCGATGATCACCCCCACAGTTGAAGCATACAAGCCGGCGGCCCGTCGTGCTGCTGGAGCCGCTGCTGCCACCGCTGCTGCTGTTGCTCCCACTACTGTTGCTGCGGCTGACACTACTAGTGCTGGTGCCGCTGCTGGTCCCGCCACTAGAATCCCTACCTGACGATTTGCGACCCTTCTTCCCCTGAGCTGGAGCCGCTGTTGCTGTAGACGACGGGGAGGATGCGGCGGCAACTGCAGTTGAAGCGATGCTGTGGCAAGCGTGGTTCATGGCGTCCATGCTGGCGACCTCCAAGAAGTGGAGAGTGGCCCAGCGCAGTAGGGTCCCATCGCTCGCCATGTCGCGAAGCAGAGTCTGGTCGAAGTTGCTAAAGACGCGCGCGTAGTCAGGGTGGATGCCGTAGAGGATGATTTGGAGGGCGGAGTACTACGCTTGGGCATCGTCTCCCAGCTCTTCGTGCAACTGGATCGCCCGGCTCTAGTAGTCAGCTGCAGATTCCTGAGCAATCTGGTAGAGGGAGTTGAAGTTGGTGAGGCGCAGGGACGTTAGAGCCAAGGTGGCGCCCTGAAAAAGAGTGACAGCCAGTGCCCACGCCGCACAAGGGTCAGCTCCCGAGCCTGTCAGCGAATCGCCAAGGAACCCACTGAAGTCCTTGGTGAAGTCCTGGGCGGCCTTCATCAGGTCGGAAGCTGCGCGGACCGCCATCTATGTCTGGGCGGGTCAGACGCCTGGTATGGAGTGAGGTAGTAGGCGAGGACTCCCTCGCTCATGGCCCACATGCGGAAGCGTGGTTCCAAGGACTTAAAGTCATTCCCAGCCCGGAAGACGGGTGGGTCCGACTCAAACCACTTGGGTGGCTTGACCATCGGCAGAGCGATGACTGCAGCCACTGCGGGGCCGGGCATAGAGGAGGCAACCTCCTTACCCAGGCAGGCCCGCAGAGCCAGCTCCTCAAAGCTCAGAGGGCGGCGAGATGAGCTCGGGCTAGCGTCGGTGCTAGAGCTCGTGCCGTGGAGGGCGGTATTCGCCTCACGCGCTCGACGGCGCGCCTCCAGGCGGATGAGGCATGCTCGCAATAGCTCTTCCTCGCCCTCCTCGCCAGAGTCGGAGAGGTTCTCCGCGACCTCATCAGCATTACTGCAGTGGGCGAGGCGGTCCTCGCTCGGGTCAGAAGACGGATGCTAATGCTATTGCTAGGACTGCTGCTGCTGAGGCAGTAAGCCCTTGATCAGGTCTTGCAGCTCCTCGACCTGCCTCATCAAAGCATTGCGGCTCTCCGCCTGCAGGTCAGCCAACACGCGCACCTGCCGCGCCAATGTCGTCGGGCTTAGCGGCAGCTGCTGCTGCTGCTGAAGCGGCTGTTACGCTGCTGTTGCGGCTGCTCCTGCTACCGCTGCTGCTGCTGCTGCTGATGCTGCTGCTGCTGCAGTTGCCACTATGGTGACGATGGCGGAGCCCGGTGTTGGCCGCTGACGGAGCTGTCCTCGGCAGCTGCGTCGGTGGCAGCGCTGGCGGGGGTTTTCTACGGCATGACGACCGGTTGCTCCCCTCCCCTTTCCCCTTTTTTTCTTTTTTTTTGTGTGAAACACCGTCGCGGAACGCTACCGCGGATCACCGCCGTGGAACGCCGCCGCGGAACACTGTCGCGGAGCACCACCGCGGAAGGCTGTCGCAGAACAGTACTGCGAAACAAATCCAGCGCGGAACACTTCCGCGGAGCATCGCCGCAAAACACCGTCGCGGACACACCGCCGCAGAATAGCTACCGCGGTCGCGCTGATGCGGAACACGGCGGGGTGCCGCAAACTGTTGGTGCACCACCATCAGAGCGTTCCGCAACCACCGCGGAGATGCTGCGTCTGACGACCGTGGATGAGCCGCGGAACTGCCGCGGACGTGCTGCCGCAGAACTCCGTGGGTCACTGCCGGCCCATTCCGGAACCGCCGCGGAGCTCCCGCGGTGGAACGTCGCGGATCCGCGGAACACCGCGAATCTGCCGCGGTACTGTCACTGCGAGGTGATGCAATCCGGAACGCCGCGTGCCACCGCGCCACCGTAGGCGTGTTCCGTTGCGACCGCACCGATGCCGCGTCCGCTGCGGAGGCCTCATCCGCTGCGGAGGCCTCGTCCGCTGCTGAGGCCTCGTCGCCGCGGAGCACCGCGGATTTTACGCGGACTGGCTTCCGCTGTCGCGGAACGGCCGCAGAACGTGCGAGGAGTTTTGAAGAAAAACGGTCGGAGTGGTGGTGGGTCCTCCAAGGACCTCCCGCCGAGGCAGTGGGCACTGCAGTTGCTACGACTCCAGGCAACGGCTGCGGTTGTTGCGCCTCTACTACGAAGCTGTGCGAGCATTGGCTCGCGGCTCTGATACCATGAGAGACAGCTTCCTAGCACTGTTGTCGCTGGCGTGGCAGTACAAGCAAGCCAGCTAACTCACTAGCACACACAAGTGGAGGTGAGAACAGCAAGGGGTTGGCTAGGGACACAAACACAAGTGTCAAAAGCTGCAAATGTTGAACTGTGCAGAGAGGAATGACAACTGAGGCCTAGACAACCTAAATAGTGTCATAGACCTAGTGGATGCACACACATGCGGCGCACAACGGCGCTGTTTTCTAGTAGGACAAAACAGTGGCAAAAACACAGTTTTGGCGATAACTCCCTGCAGACACGTCAGAACGACGAGCCGTTTGAGCCAGAACGGCCGCATCGACGAGATTTACGTCCTGATAGGCTGCACGTCTATGTGCTATCCCACAGCTCGAATCTAAAAGATATGAGAGTCTTCTGGGCGCCCGTTGCCGCAGGCAGCCGGTCGTCTGCCACCGTCGCCAGTCTCGGGGATCTGCACGTGAATGGACATGAACCGAGGGGTCACCGTAAGCCGTGTACGACACACACAACATATACTGGCGTGTGAGAAACCGCCTGGAGCTCGTTCGCTCCAAAGCCGGGTTCGATCCCTAGGTGGCGTCCGGGCCCCATGTCGAGTAGCTCGGTTGGGTGGCCCTGCCAACCGGTACTTAGCACTTCGCTCTCTTGTTACTCGACCACTTGTCACTGCTTTCACACTTCTCTTACGTGAGCTTGCCCCCGATCCATGGTTTCGCCCCATCGCTTGCTACTTGCTTGCTTGCCTGCTTGCTTAGCAATCAAGGCTACCTGCAGGCTTCAGCTTCGACTCCAGACATTCGAGTCAGATGAGTGTCATCATATCGAAAAGTGCTTTAGGTCATGCCAATGCAGAAAACAGAGAGCGAAATAGTAGCACATTGGGCAGACCTGCGACATTGTCCAACATTTGTTGTCCACACACTTTGTCAGATCCAAAGTTCCACAATTCAATAATGATAACACCAGTTTAAAGTGGTCAGCTTTTATCAAAGCACCATAAAGGGTCAAAAACTTCCATCAACTATTCAAGTAGCAGATTGCAGTCCGAAAAGGCACGCAAATATGGGAAAGCACTTTAGTAGCTTGCACCAAGCACATCACTCACACCAACCACCTCACTCCAACCGGCCACCTCACTCAGACCCATCAAGAAAGTCCGCGCAGAAGGAGCCCAGCCACAGATCCAGTGAGGCCAGCGGCACTGCAGCAGCATAGTGCGTGCTGTCCCAGCACAGGTCCCCCCGCGGCAGCGTCATCAGATAAGTGCTCACGTACGAACGCAGACCAACCTCCTCCAGCACAGACCTCGCTGCAAGCTCAAACGCAGCGCCGCGCACGTTGTTGCTGCTGGGCACATAGCGGATATGCTTCTGGGCCTCCTGCGCCGCCCAGCCGCCCAAGAACGTGACTCTCGTAGCATCCTCTGCACTCCATCGAGCAGAGTCGGCCGCTTTGTTGCCTGGGCTGCTGCCGGTGCGCATGCACGAGGATACTGTGTGGCTGCTGTCACTTTTGCTGCTGCTGCTGGCCCCACGGATACTGCTCCTGCCGCTACCACTGCCGACAGCGCTGCTGTTCCTGTTGTCTCTACCAGTGCTGCTGCTCTTCTCACTGCCATAAATGCTGCTACCATCGCCACTGCTGCCGGACCCACTCTCTCCACCACTGCTGTCGCCTTCACAACCACGTCTAC
>SZWC01010304.1:0-18914 GCA_023375785.1 Penium margaritaceum
TATACATATACATATACATATACATATACATATTCATATACATATACATATACATATACATATACATATACATATACATATACATATACATATACATATACATATACATATACATATACATATAGATGTACTTCTCCCAGAATTTGAGAAAACTGGCAAACACAACTCTCCTTTACTACAGTCTTGCCTCCTCCCAACGGTGTCATATAGATGTCACTACTGTTTTGGTTGTGTGAAAGTAGAAAATCTCTTTCTTGAATGCACTGCAGATAACTCATTATTGTTCCTCGTACTCAACCTGTACTGATTTCAGAGATAGACACAGTCATTGTCATGATATACATATGCAAATACGCATGTACAGGTACAAACAGGCACCCACATGGGTGCTTTTGAAGCAACAAAAGTTTGGGAGAAGCAGGGATATTTTGCATGCCTAGCTTAGTATCTGTAAAGGGAAAATGACAAATGAGGTCATAGTCACCTACGTAGGAGTGTGCAGTCTGGGCCACACTCTGTCACCCCCCTAAGGGTGGATCTCATGGGATGTTAGGAAGCAATGAATGCACATTACAAAGAGGTCAATCACAATGTGATTGGTGGAATAGGTCAGCAGAATCAGGGGTCATAACCTGTATAATCCAAAACAGATAATGGATTTGATGAGGGGAACCATGCCAATGATGACCCAGGTAGCCTAGAAACACTGTATTGCCAGTGCTGAGCTCTATTGCACAGTGGCTATGAAGGTGGTCCGATTCTTCATGAACGATCCAGATGATTCCACCAAATTGTTTAGGAGTTATGGTTAATCATGCCACTTCAATAATGTATGCAATCTGTGTTTACCACACCCACAACATCTATACTTCCTAGTAGTCTATTTGCGTGTATACACTTCTTTGATCACTTTACTCCTCACTATTTTTAGTTTAAATTCTCAATACCTGCACTCTTTCCTAAGTGACCTATTTAGATAATCACAACTCTTTGAGGATATGCTTTGCTTTCATATCGTACTTCCTCAAAGCTGGGAGCCACTTGCAATTGCCTCTACAGAGAAGAAATACTACACATCGACTTAGCTCAATGACCATGAGGGGGCCTCGAACGTAATGAACTGAATGTTGGCAAGATCCCCCCCATCCCCCTTCCTCTCTCCTCCACAAAACCCTTGAATGTATCTGGGATGTGTATCGGGGGTTGCATCATGGCCATGTGGCACCATATATTCCAATGCCCCATGTTTTTCCCTTCCTACCTTCTCCCAAAGTCGTCAAGTGTATTGGGGGAGTGTAGCGGGAAGCGTATTGTAGCACCAAACTCAAATGTACACTAGTGCAGAATCAAAATTTTGTATTGGTTTGAGCCACCTCCAGCTACACACCCCAATACACCTCCATGACACACTTGTGAATTTCATGGGGGGTAGAGGGGGACGGGGATGGTTTTGCGTTCATCATGACCCTATCTCTTGAAAAGGTGCATTTGTTGGGAAAGTTAAACAACGGGTGTTGCTGATGGATAATGCATGGAAAACACTTGCGGACGAGTACTTTTCTAACAACTCATGTCTTCCTTATGTCTGCCATCGACCAAGAAGATCAACGGTTCAAATGGGGAAAATGGGATCATTCTCTTGTCAACAGAGCATGACTACCTGAGTTTCTGGCGGAAACCTAATGGGGCCCGTACTTCAAATCGTGTCCCCCCCCCCCCCCCCACCCTCCCCTAAAACTTCTAGTGTATTGGAGGAATTTATCGGGGAGTATATTATAGACACGTGCAAAAATGTAAAATTGTGGATTTTTGCACTTGTTTTTTAAAGTAACACTCCTCCAGACATACTACCTCATACACTCTTGTGATACACTTTTGACTTGAGGGGGGAGGGGGTGGTGGGGACACTCCAAGACCCACCCCTCTCCCCCGAGACGTAGAGTGTAACAGTGAAGTTTATATGAGTGTGTATGTGATGGGAAACATATAAAATGCACAAGTTTAATATTTAAAGATTGTTCTCAGTTGTATATAGCTTTTACACAGCTCATTGGATGGTTCACGTTGAGCTATTTCAGAAATGATTCTTCTGCAGGCATGTTGTTTCATTGGGAACTTGCAAACACTATAAGAGGGAAATAATGCGGTGCACATCACGTGTACCGTGCTTACCACGTGCGGAAGTTCACGCAGCAGGCTGCGTACCGGTTCCCCTCAGGTGCTCTGTGTTGTGCCACATGGAGCACCTGAGGAGTGTCCGTAGCAGTGTAGCTGTCTACCTGCTTGGCATGAACGGCGAGGGCGGTATGCCCAAAGAGCAGTGGTCATGGTTGTACGTCCCCAATGGCTGTGGATGACACAAAACATGTAATGCCTCAGAGTCACTGAACATGTGCATTGTTGAGTTCCGCAAATTGTTTCCTTTCTACTGTTGTGTGTCGAACTACATGTGGGTGCAGCGCCTTCTTGCACATAGGCGTAAGTTGAGCAAGGAGGCAAAATTCTCACTCTCCTGAATAGCACAGTGGGCATTCATGACAACGACATCCTGGGGGAAGGCTCAAACAGTGCCATGGTGACGGGCTCAAGCAACAGGGAGCAGCGTGTTTTCAGGAGTGATCATGTGGCTTTGGGACATGGAAGGATTGGGGCCAACCGTGTGTGCATGCATCTACTTCAAGGGGGAGAAACCACACACACATGAAATACAGAAGAACGCACAACTGCCCCATGGGGGTCAATCATGCTAGCCTGTGGCATCAACCAGGCCCATAAAGTGTCCGATTGGACGGTGAACCCAGGAGGCACAAGAACTACATCTGTCATTGGTGTGAGATACATGGTCACACAAAAACAAAAATGCACAAGGAACCCTGCACTTTGTCCTGCAGCTGAGGCAGCAGCAAACACTCTACACATTTTACTCCAGCACGCTGACGGAGTAGGGAGGGCAGATACAGAGGCTGGTTGTTTTCCAGCTTCTACAGCAACTTGTGCACGTGGTGCAACATCGTCCAAAAGTGCTGGTGGTGCACAAGGTATGAGTGCCACTCCTCCGTAGCCCCAAGACCTAAGCTGGGGCTGGGCTGGACCATCAGGCAGTCAGACAGAATGTGCTACAACAACAAGAGCAGGAGCAACTTCAACGGGTGCATCTTTGGTACTTGCATCCAGGACAGCAGCCATGACAGTAGCAAATTCTGAGTACGTCCCTGCATCCATAGGCTACAACTCTGTACAGGAGGAGATCTAGAGAAGTGTATTCTGTCAGACTCATAGGGATAATAGGAAGACGAGGACATGTTTGATGACCCAAAACAACAGAGGAATTGAGAAGAGCAGGCTGTGTTCGAGAAACAGCAGGCAATAGTGCTTGAGAAGCTGGGCAATAAATCTGTTGCAGGGTGGGACAAGAAGTTGAGTGATGGGTTAGTCAAAGTGTTATCACTGTGTTCTCTTGTTTTCACATGCATTTGCAAAACATCAAACAATCTTACCTTGTTTCTGTACTATTGTTTCAATATTGGGAGATGATGGAAACAAGAGACGTCCATGCAAGCCGAGGAGCAGCAATCATGTGACTAAACATGCAAGCCGAGGAGCAGCAACCATGAGACTAATAGGCAAATCCTTCCCATTGGCATAGAGTAGTGTTGAAGTCGTGAAGAGAGCCAGAAAAAAATGTGGCTCACATCTCAAGGCTGTTTTTCCTCAGCTCTAATTGTGTCTTACAACTGTCCACTGTGGTTGATGAAAACAATTCCATGTTGTTTTTATTACTTCCTCCAAATGCATTGTCTCCAGGTCCATTGAACCAAGTTTTGGATACTGCATGTTCTTGGTGAACATAAATACAATAAGAGGATACGTTTGTGTCAATGAGGAGCCTAATGACATAGGTTGTGCATGTATGCAATATTCCACCGCGTTTTCCATCCTCTTCCATCGTTCCATTTGGACTGAAACATCACATAGTTCAACCATATGCCTGATGGGCTGCTGCAACGTCAACATCGGCCAAGCTGTTCCCACAGCTTTCTTAGCTAGAGCTCACTCAATGTGTTTGCTTGTGAGACTTGGATCAGCAAGGCGTCCAGCCCACATGGTGAAGATGTTGAAGTGTTCATGTTCACAAGGTCACAACTCTGACAACAGTGGTGGTAAGGTCAAACAGGAAGACATTTTCTATGATGTAAGTGACAAAGAATCCAAAAACTACATTAATGACGAGGACGTATCATCTACAACGAGTGATGACTTTGGTGACATTGATGGGGGTTTGTGCTATGACCAGTCCCAACAGTGTGCAGTGTGTGATGTTATGACATGGTTGTATTCACTGCCTCCTACAGTGTAGAGGTGGGTCCTGAATACACCGGGACACTTCACTTGACATACTAAACAGTGATACATCATGTTCTAATATGCAGCTCTTTGAATGATTGCCATAAAAACGTTTTTGCTGTGATGGGTACATTGTTGAAAGAAATTTATTCTTTCCACGGAATTTCCTCTACATAAACTTGAAAACAATTTAGGGGAAAGAATATTTTCTATAAACGTGTGGAATTCCATTGACAATAGTGTCGGAACTTGCATCATCATCAACCTTCCATGGCTCCCACGTACCGCCAGAGATATTTTTCCGGGATGAATCCATACAGTTCCCGGTTATGAAACACATGTTCTCTGATGTTGCATGATCAGCAACCAACCAAACAAGAGGTCTCTGTTTGACCCTTCTGCTCCCACATCTGCTTTATCTGACGCCACGCACACAGCCTCTTGTGGCTCCACTGGCTGATAGTGGACAAAACTGCAGGGTACCCCACACGCACTAGTCATTCTCACCCATCATGGCAGCCAAGACCTCGTACACAATCGAAGGACAACTTCAATACTGTCAAGTTTTAATGGTAGAACATGAGGGAATGTGGGAAAAGATAACCAGGCACTTGACTAGCTTAGACATTGCAAGTGGTCTCTTCTACACCCGTAACCATAGACGTCAGGGGGATGAATGGTTAGAAAAACATGATCTTTTGGATTATTTATGCAAATAAACAGTGGGGAACCCATGAACGTCACTTTGCGGAAACCTTCATCTCTAGTTCTGCAACCGTGGATGTGAGGGGGGGAAATGGTTATGATTACATCACCCTTTGAATTTTGCATGGTCAGAGACATCGTGGACCTTGTCGAAGTCAGTGTGGTGAAATGGTGGCTTTTCTGCTGAGAAAAAAACATGCATGAAGTGGCGAACAGACAGCCATGAACAAGTTGGCCTGGTACATCTATGGACCACTTGCATTGTTTGTCATTGTCCGAACTATATCTACCCATGAAAACGTTTGACCATCGTTCAAAAAAAGAGACAAATATTGCAACTGTCACGAGGATGTCATACATTGCTCAGGTAAACTAATGATATTGTTTTGAGTGACCCAACTATTTCATGCCAGGCCGGGTTTTGCGTGTCCAGATTTGGATACATGGTCATAATGTTGAAAAAATCTGGGCGTGTCATCATAACATGACACCGGGTGGACATGGGAAAATCATTGTGCAAGCCAGTGGATATGGCACTGATGTAGTTCCTTTAGCCGTGCACGGGGTTATAATTCTATAACTCGCGGATATGTTACATTTTTTTGGAATCTGAAGGTGTACTGTTGAACCCCCAACTAGGAAAATGGGTGGCCAAGCATGCAAGGTTGTGACGCAACAGGAAGAAAGATCTTACATTGGAGAATCATATACAAGGTGGAAGAGGATACGTACATGAAAGGAGGGAATAGAAAGAAATGGATAAGGAGGTTTTGTTTGAGGAGCAGGGTACCAGAGTCTGGTAGAAGATGAGAGTCTTTGAGGGTATCAGTCTTGATCACGGCACTAGCGGTCAGTGACGGGTGGATGGCAGGGTGCTGTGTGGGAGGGGAACACCTGGTGCCTTCATGAGCAAGGAGTGCATGCAAGTGGGGAGAGGGGGGTTTGAGGGAAAGGCCCAACCAGGCCTGAAGAGAGGAGGATTGAGTGGAGTCTGAAGGAAGAGAAAGGGGAAAAACTGTTCAGACCAAGATTCAAAGGTAGAGGAAATTCCTTAAGCTTCTGCAGCAAGTGAGAGTGTACTAAACCAAAGCGATTGGTTCTCAACGTGCTAGCAAAATGTGACATTTTCAAGGCACTCCACCGGTTGCGCTTTCGGATACTCTACCTCCTCAACATGGCTTGAGCCTGCTTACATCTTCATTGTGCTGATCCAACAAACCTCCACAAAATGATCGTGATGTGAGTTTTATGTGCCCTGTGATTGCAATGTTGTGAATCACGTACATCCCTCCTGACCCATCATTCTGGTGATGCACAAGATGATTCTGATAATCCTCTATGTATGTTTTTGTCTGTATTTGTCCTTGGGTGTCCAGTGCATGAGAATTCAGCGGTTGGTGGTGATCCACGTTGAGCGAGGAGATACGATTTTTCCATGCCTATCTTGTGGCGGCATTGCCTCCTAGTCTCCTGCCGTCCACCAGCCGTCAACCTTTGCCTACCCTTGCTGGAAAACCTAGTTTTTTCCTCAAGCATCATGCGTCATAGTGTGCTCGTTGTGATGCTAGACCTAGATTAGACCATGACTTCCGTGACTTTTAGGTCTAAAGTAGTTCTTTGACATCTGGGCTAGTATGGTTGCTTTTGTGACTCGCAGGTGCTTTCGCACCTTGTTTTGGGGACAAAGGGCAAGTTCGCCCTTGTACCCTACTGAGCGCCATTGAGTGCTGCTCACCGGCTGACAGGTGAGGCTCGACTAGCAAGTCTCACCCGTAACAAGTGGGTTCCTTGTTACTTGTAGTAATTGTAGTAAAAACATGACTGAGCTCTTGTGTTTTGGAGCTAGCTTGTTCCACACCCAATGAAATAAAACGCCACTTGCTGTGTTCTATTCAGAACGGTATTCTCATGGTATCGGAGCCCTCTTTTGGGCCTGAGGGGGTCGAGACCTGACCGCAGGAGCTGAAGAAGGGGGCGGCTGCCACTTGGACACCACGTCAACTAGGGTGGACGGGCCATAGCATGGCGGCGAAGCAGATCTGAGGCGTTTAACTAGCCCTAAGGGGGCGCGCGAGCCTTAGCACGGCTTTGCACGTGCGGCGAAGGCTTGCAATGAAGCGCCGCCAATGGAGGAAGGCTCCACGCTCCTCTAAGGGCCTCCCCAAGGTGCCCAACCGCGACTCCAAGGGTGGGCAAAGGGCTTGGGGGGTAAGATCGTATTTGCAGGACCACAGGACGTTGCCGGTGGCTTCCCCACAGAGCTTTGTGCTCTAGGCAGAAAACTGGGCCCAAAGTGGGCCCGGCGAATTGCTTTGGAAATTTCCTTGATCCTTTCTAGCACTATTTAGAGCTAGCCAGATGACAGGAACCACTCTCTTAGCACTATGAGTGAGTTAGAAGGGACAAATGGAGGTGCCGGCAGTGTCGATAACGTTGGAGGTGTCGGTAGCAGTAGTAATACTCCTAATGTTACCCTGGCTGCAACCGCAATGGCACAGCTGTGACTTGGTCGAAAGAACTTTCCCCGCCATTGCTAGGGACAAGAGATTACCTGGCGTGGAGGGACATTTTCTTCTTCTGGGCGACAGAGCATGGGTAGGAGGAGATATACATGTTCCTGCCTCCAGACTCAGCAACTGACCTCATGCTCCCGCATGCATTCAATGCATTAATACGTGCACTGCCAGATCCACAGGCCTATGCCCTGTGCCACTTTTGTTTTGGCGGCAGAGGCGAGGACCCCTCAGACCCACGAAGTGGTGCAGCACGACCACATGACGCCTTGCCACCTGTCCACGTGCCAGAAAGAACAGGGCATGGCCCTTGTAGTGACACTGAGAGACCACCTACGCAATCTCTACCCTAAACCAAATGCTGAATTCTGGGATGAAGTCATGGATGTTTGAAGACTACTTTTGGGTCTGGGTGCCTTGTGCTCTATCCTTGAGTGGCTGGATGTGGTGCTGCTTCATCCCGCCAAGGAGTACAAGGAATTTTGGCATGACCTACTCCAACACCATCCAGTTGCTGAGATTGAGCTTATGTACCTCGCCTCCGTCTTTGAAGAGCTGCGTAACAACAAAGACATACTGAAGGCCGAGGCTCGCGATATGATAGTTGCACCACTGACAGCTTGTACACACCATGGCTCTTCTTCCGCCCCTGCAGCAGTGACCCAGACCTTGTTCACCTCCATTGGTGGATCCTCGAGTGGGGGTCATGGCTGGTTTGGTGGAAGTGGTCGCGGTCGTGGATGCTGCCACGTCAACCAGAGGTGCAGCTACTGTAACTAGACTGGGAACTTTCGGCATAGGGCCCTTCTCTCCAGCGGCGGATGATGGAGAAAAAGCAGCAGCAGCAAACACAGCAGTAGCAGAGGCACGTATAATAGAAGCATCAGCCACTGCAAACGTTTCCTGTGATGTAGCACTTTGGTGGACATGGACCACCTGGGCTGCAGCCCTACCATCCTGTATTCGCAGCCACCTTTGTACTCCCGCCTCAGCATCATCTTCAGCCGCAGCCGCTCCAACAGGTGCCGCCAAAGCCTGGACCTTAAGCGTTATCCATACACTACGTACCACCGTTCACGATGGCTCCGTTGCCAACCCCAGGATGTGCCCAGGGCGTGTATGACGAAATAGCGACCTCGCACACTGTCGACATGCTGGAGGCCACTTCCAACACATTCCCCCTAGAGAGCACTGCAGCTTCCCAGCCAGGTCCACGCCTTGGGCATTCGCACATCTTGCCTATGCAGGAGTGGTTATTTGATACAACAGCGTCACATCACATGTAACCTCATCGTCACTTGTTTGTGTCTCCGTATGTTATGCAAGATGAGGAAGGTGTGCGGACGGAATCCTGAGAGGTACTGGGGGTTGAGGGCATTGGGACTGTTGCATTACAAGCACTGGGAGGGGTCATGTGGCTGACAGGGGTCCTGTATGTTCCTTGTTTAAGGTAAACCTGCTTTTGGGAGGGGGGGGGGGAGCAGTTGGATTGCCAATTGGGCATGTCAACGCTGACACAAACAGAAAAATGCATGATGTTTGATGCGCACGGTGCACTACTGGCTGATGGGCCCTTGCATGTCGACATGCTATACCATTTGACCCTGTTCCCTACATTGCCTTCCAATCGTGCAAAAACACACATCATGGCCAAAACAGACTCGAAACACACTAAGATCGTTCACAAAAGGTTGGCTCTCATAGATACTAAACTGGTTACCGATCTGTTGAAACAACTACTTGTACATGGACTGAGCCCTGACAGTTGTCCCCATAGCTTGAAAGCATCTACTTGTCTGAACTGCCTAAAAGGAAAGGCACACCGAGAGACATTTCCTTTATCACAGCATGTCAGCGACGCATCCCTTGAACTAGTGCATGCCGACTTAACTGGACCCATGCTGGTCCCCTAAGTCTAGTATGCGTCATTGTATGTTCCGAATATGAAAGATGTTTACAGTCGTTTCCACTGGGTTTTCCTGCTCAAAACCAATGCGGATGCACAGTGGGCAATCATGGAATGGATTCCCCTTGCTGAGCAACAGACTGGGTGCTCTCTACGCATCCTTCGTACAGACAAAGTTGGGGAATTCCTAGGCCCACTTGAAACATAATTGAAAACTAGAGGCATTTTCCATCAAACCACTGCTCCCTATACACCTCAACAAAATGGGGTGGCCAAGAGGTGGCACATAACATTGGGCGATGCTCTGCCCGCCTTATTGACTGAGTCAGGCCTGACCTTTGGATTATGGGAGGAAGCTGTCAAATACATTACCTCGGTATGGAGTAGGATAGCTCAAGGAACCCTGCCTAGGACCATCATTCCATGAGAGAAATGGCTCAAGTAGAAGGCGGATTTACGCCCTTTGCAAGTGTGGGGGAAAATGGCTTATGTGTGGTTTGCTGACCCACAACGCAGTCACAAGCTGAGCCCATGGAGCAGGTGGTGTGTCTTTGTAGGAGTCTCCCATGCCTCAAAGGCATGGAGGTTTTGGGACCTTGTGCAAGATGCATTCATCGATTAACACATCGATGCATCAAGATGCGTCCTTCCTACATGTGTTCGACATGTTGCACAGGGTCCAAGACGAGTCGAGATGCGTCCTTCCTAGAACACATGCCATGTAAGGGGTTGAAGGGCTCCAAGAATGCACCGGTGCTTACCGTCCATGAATGATATCCTGAGTATGTCAGTTTATCCATCTTTGTTCCCACCATGCTACTGAAGGTCACACCAGCATCTAGTGGACACAGTGTCACGGCCCAGGTCACACCAGTTCCCACCGATTTTCTCACACCGACTGATCTTGCAAGCACTAGTCCAGACTCCTCGAGATAACACCTTGCCTGACCCCAATACAGGACAATCCTGTTCAACCTGATCTGGTCCGTCGCTCACAACGGAACATGGCCAGGTTGGATAACAGAAAGATCTACCACAGAGCCGGTCCAACACAGCATGTGGCAATCCACCCAGAGCCTCGTACCGTCAAATGGGCAAGGGGGCGCTCAGAATCAACATAGTGGGAAAAGTTTATTTTAATGAGCTCATCTCTCTTCTTGAGCATGAGATCTATCAATTGGTGCCTCCTCCACCCGGATGCGAAGACATTGACCTAAAGTGGGTGTTCAAAGACAAACAAAACTTGTGAGGCCTGTTTGAGAAATACAAGGCCAGACTGGTGGCCAATGGTTTCCACCAGATACCGGGGCAAGAATTTACGTGAACTTACGCCCCAGTGGGTAAGTAAACATCAGGTCGTGTGCTGTTGGGGGTTACAGCACACAAGGACTGTGAAATACACCAAATGGACGTCAAGAATGCTTTTCTAAATGGACCACTGGAAGAGAAAAATTGTGTGGAACAGCCACCTAGGTTCACAGACAAGGCATTTAGAGTCTGGCTTCTGCTAAAGGCACTGTACGGAGTGAAACAAGCACCAAGTTGTTGGAACAAGGAGATCAACCGAACACCGGAACTTTGAGGGTTTTCTGCAAAGCCTGTCTGACCCCTTCGTGTTCATCCGCTGGGTTAACGGCGTTCCGGTTGCTCTTCTAGTGTACATGGCTGACTTACTGATCCTTTCACCCTCTCTTTCTCTTGTCCAAGAAACAAAAGCACTATTCACTGCCCACTACCGCATGACTAATGGAGGAGAAGCACACAACTTCCTAGGCATGACCATCATGCGCGAAAGAGTTACAGATACCTTGACACTGCACTAGGGACGGTTCATAGCTCACCTGGCAGAACCTTTCTCTCATCTAATGTAGCATCTCCTTGCACAGCAGTCACCGATGAGTCCAGGTGTGTACGGACACCTCCTTGATCCTCATACCACTGACTATGGACCAGAAATATATCCCACCTTGTAGAGACATATCATTGGCAGTCTCACCTACCTTTCCTCCACTACCCGGCCTAATGTTGCTTGTGTTGTGAAAACTCTCGTCCAATTCAGCCAGCACCCACGCATTGCTCATCAAAAGGCTTTGCTGAAACTCCTGCATTATGTGTTCGAAACTGCATCCATGGGCCTAGTTTTCTTCCCTGGCGCTAGTCCCTTGGTCGACTGATTTTGTGACAGTGACTATGCACGCAATAGAAGTGCACACAGTTGAAGGGGTTATGTCTTCCGTCTTTGGGGCACCACTGTGTCATCACGCAGTGCTAATCACTCATGCGTAGCACGTAATGTGGCTAAAGCAGAATACATGGCATTGGGGGAAGTAGTGTGTGAAGCAACCTGGCTACAAAGGCTATTGGAAAGGCTGGGCATGATTGTGGGGGTTGTAACACTGTACTGCGACAGTTTTGTGGCACTTCGAATCACAAAAAATGATGGTGTACTGCACCCACGCACCAAGCACATAGGGGTTGAACATCACTTTGTCCGAGAAGTAGTGGAAGCAGGTGTTGAACAAGTGTGTAAAGTTCCTGGAAGCGAACAACTTGCAGAATTTCTCACCAAAGCACTGACACCCTCCTCCCTCTTCTCTCAACTCCATGTGCTCGACTGCATGCATGCAACCCCCTTGGCCAAGGGTGCGTGATAACCCTCCATGTATACATTTGTCCACATGTGTCCTCGGGTGTGCAGTGCATGAGGATTCGGCAGTCAGTGGTGATCCAAGTTGAGCGTGGAGATTCGAGTTCGCCACGCTTATCTTGTGGCAGCGTCACCTCCTAGTTTCTTGCTCTCCACCAGTCGTCGACCTTTGCCAGCCCTCACTGGAAAACCTAGTTTTTTTCTTCAAGTATCATGCGTCAAAGTGTGCTCGTTGAGATGTTAGACCTACATTAGACCATGAATTGTGTGGCTTGTATGTCTAGAGTAGTTTCCTTAATATCTTGACTAGTCCAGTTGATTTTGTGAATCACAAGTGCTTTTGCACCTTGTTTCTTGGATAAAGGGTGAGTTTGTCCTTGCACCCTAGTGAGCGCCAGCTAGCGCTACTCACCGGCCGATGGGTGAGGCTCAACTAGCGAGTCTCAACCATAACACGGGGGTTCCTTGTTACTTGTAGGACTTGTAGTGAAACCGTAAAAATGTTGTAGTGTTTTGGAGCTAGCTTCCTCCACACCCCATGAAATCAAACGACATTTGTTCCGTTCGATTCAGAATGGCATGCTCAGATGTATGACTATGGAAGTCAAAAATTCTTTCTAACCCGCTAATGTTCTCTTGTTCTCATGTTTTCTACCATTACCGGCTCCTTCGCTGCTGTCGAGACAAAAAATGGTTTTTTTACCTCAGAGTGTCGGTCGTCAATGTTTTAAGTATATTCATAAACCTTTAATCAGGTCAGCCAATTGCTTGCTTAAAAAAAAAAAGGACATGAAATCAAACTTCAGTCACTCGTGGAAAGGCCGCACATTGACGTCCTCCACGATGTAGAGCGCGCTTAGAAATACTTGCAGCATCAATGAATGCTTGCATCACAATGTTCAACGTTGTGTTGACTGCTACTAGGTTTTGTAATTTCAGGAAGGTCTCGGAAATCGTTCACTCAGTTTTGACTCGTATACCCAAGGCCATCCACGATTGCTGTGTGAATGAACATGTTGATTCGCAGATCGGTAAAACGGTTTGCTCATGCACGTGACAAAGGTTCAGTCCTATACCTGCATATTTCTCCCTTCACTGCCATATCCACAACTTATAAAATCATCACCCAACATCTGCCAATTTTATCATTGAATACACTTATTGAAGAGTAAAAAACATCAACTATACATCCAAAACTAAGTGATGCGATCACGTTGTTCACATCTCATGCATTAAGTGTCGGAGTGTAGGCGTGATCATTTATGTCAACCAACCAATACCTACTTATTTAAAGGGTTTGTAACTGTTCAAAGGGGGCATTGATTTGGGTTTGAGTTGGGGGTCTAAGACAACCCATGCGTTCAGGATCCAGTTGGGTCCCATTGCTGCAAGGCCCACCATGTTCCAACATGAAAACAAAACCCTAAAACCCCTAATGTAAATCGAGTAGAATTGCATACAGTTTGCAACTAAGAAAAGGAGGTTGCATGTCAGGAGAAAAGAGTGAAGAAGGGCATTCTTGCTCCAAACCACTTTTTTTCTCTCTTTATTTCTAACACGCAAATCCCCATTCCATGATGTAGGCTTTGATTTTTGCATTCGCTTGGCACACGTGAATAGAGAACATCCTAAAATTCGGATTTGGGGTTTGCAAAACAAAAACATAAAAGATAAAAGAGGGTTCATCACACTATCACGATGCTTGTGACAGTGGGCTGTCGCATGAGCCACCACGATATGCTAGATTGGCGACACATGTTGCTCATTGGGCATGGAAAGTGAGTTGGGATGTGGGTTTTTTTCATGAAACTGCAAATTTTGGGTTCTTCATGTTTGCTTTAGTGAATGTGGCAGCCACCTTAGGCCGTGTGGATATCACGGCTATAATCCCCTTTTCTTTGAATCTTGTTACTACAATTTCATTGATTTTGTGCTTGATTATTAATTCTTCGGTTGTTTTTTAAGTAGGAGAGAATGTGCTCTACCCCGCAAGAGATAAGATGTGGGCCCATCATCTTTGCGCCTTTCTCCTTGCAAATAGACAAAAGTTTGTCTCAAATTCAAACAAAACTATCAAACACTGGAAACACACATCATTGAGGGGCGACAAGCTCGTCTGGCATTGCATTTGCAAGGCTACCATGTTTCCACGCCTGCCACAAAGCCACGCGAGCTAATTCATGCTCATTCGTTTAGGGAAAAATCATTCGAAGATCATCGACACTTGATAACATTTTTGTTAAACATCTTATATCAAAGTTTTTCATATGGATGTCTTAACTTCAGGCTTTGAGATCTATTGTTTGGGTTTTCGCTCATGAGATGTGATCAAGATGTTGGGAGCGATGCCACTTCGATCATTCAATTGAGAGTGGAGAGAAGGCTTTGATTTTAGCAATGATTCCTCGAATGACATTTGGCGCCGTTGGAAAAATCTACGAAGACTTGCCATTCTTCTCTTTGCGTCGCATCCCACCAAACAAGGCTAGAATAAATGTAAAAATAAGAGGTTCAACACGCCGGAAGAAGATGTGAGCCAGGGTCTCTGACTATGTTCTCTTTCATTTACAGTCTCCCCTTCCTCAAAGGGAGGTTTGAGAGGTTAAATGGCCCAGAGTTCTAATTGACGCAAAAGCTGCCAAATCGACATCATTTTCCCTTCAACCTGGGGAAGCGCAGAGGTAGTGCACTTCTTTATTCTTCCAAGAAATTCCAAGAAAGGGCAGCTTCTTTTTGTCCCATCCATCCAATTTACAACAAAAACTTTCCACAATCCATCCCAAATCGAAGAATGCTTTACAACAATTCATTCTATCCAAAACAACGATCTGAACTCCACGAGCGCTTTACAAAGAAATAGTGCAATAATACGTGGCCATCACTCGGTTCATAACTAAAGAAAATGGGCAACCTTTTGGCATCCATTACAATTGTACATGGCTCCACTTTAGAAGCACTGCCTCTGGTAATAGTATGTCACGTTGGCCGTATTACTTTTTTGACCGCCCAACTAAAAACCATCGACGAATTTATGGCCTTACTTTCACTCTCCTCACGATGCGTCATTGCTGTAGAACCCTTTTTCTTGAGGACACGTCACTGTACTTCAGATTCCACCATAAAGGTGGAATAGTGTCACTGGTAAACAATGTTGCCATTTCCTGAGCCAACTCCCTTTTCAGGTATCCCTCTAGAATACGACCCAGTTCAAGGAACCCTTCATCTCCATTTATGGGGTAAGCACTAAAAAAATCGGAAGAAAATGCTTGTCCCAATCTTCATATGAGAAGGGAAACATATTATTGGCCTCCCATACCAACCCACCTCCCTATAGCATAAATTTCTGCGAGAAAATGGGACTATGAAGTGAAAATATCGCCTCATTCTCAAGGGACAGTCTCCTACCATCATGTGAGACAAATTGGCAAGGAAAATGTCCTGATACGCAATTTGGTTAGAGCTCCACATTTTGTAGGTATCCTCTTAGAGCTTCGTGCTGAATAGATCAAAGCTAAGATCCTATTTTTTCTCTACACCTGTGGCCTGCGCAGTCCTTTGCGGCGAAACAACACAAGTGCTTGCGCGTTTTGTGAGGAGGAAACAATTGGACACAACTTTCGCCTCTGGCGCCGCCTTCCCCCTTGCTAAAGCGTTAACATAACTTATTTACCTGAATATTACCTGAAACTCCCCCCCCCCCCCCCCCCCCCCCCCCCCCCCTCCTCGCCCCCCTCCCCTTGCCCCACATATTCTTGTAGGCCCCATTTAGCTTAAGATATTCACCCGACATGGTTCACATATAAGACTACCATTTTCAACCTGATTTCTCAAGGAAGACAGGAAGAAACACCCATTTTTGATATTAAATCCAAATTATTTGAAAAAAACATTTTCCCATCAATCTATCGAAATAATTCTACAAAACATCACGTTAAGCCAAGAACCATTAGAGACGGTTTTGGCACTAACCTTGCTAAAAAACATGTCCTAAATAATATTGAATATATTTTATGCCTGAGATACCAATTCAAATGATGGTGGATACACCAAAATCCCTTACCATCACCCACTGGCATCGGGCCGGATTCATCTTTCGGGCTTCCTTCACGCGCAAGGTTGAGATTAATGATGACCGGAAAATCAAACTCAAAGCAGCGGTTCACGCTTAGTCATTCACCCTTTTCGATTTCTGGAGCATGGGCAATCCTTGCCTGGCTTCTTTTTCTGTCGTATCCTACCTCAGGAAGTGTCCAGGGGTCGTTCGTTTGACTTCGGTCCCAACCCGATTTTGGCATCGGACGAAAAACCCGATCTCGAAATCCCGATTTCGAGATCGGATGAAAAAGGATAGCAAAGGCTATAAGGCGAAATAGACAAATTGATCGATAGACGTGAAGGTACCGATAGACGCTGTTGTTTCTTGCAACCTGGACGCATGTCCAGGAAATGGGACGTGAGATGTTGGCGACTTGTGATTCGACTTTCAGCAATGTTGCGAAGAAAACCCTACCGTCTCTCCAGATAATTTCGGTAGCCAAAGGTGGACTGTGCTAAATAAATGAGGCACGTGGTGTATCTGGAGTTTTTCTTGCTTTCCCTTAACAATGCACAAACGAATCTGTGAACGGTATGTGCAACTCAAAGCGTTTTTTAAGCTTGCAGTGTCAACGCATAGAGCCGTACGCAAATGTCAGTCCTCCCAGGTTGATCCGGACTAGAAGGGTCCCGTCATCTTTCACACGAAATGGGTTCCTGTGTCTTTCCAACAGCGCTGAACATCGTCTGTCTACGGGTGAAAACAAAACGTGAAAACGAACAGTCCCGAAATGGTCTCATGTCTTCTACATCCTGTCCTCACTTAGGCGCGCCTTCTTGGGGGCTTTCGCAGTCGTGCCAAGTCGAAGTATGGGGTGCGGCTGGCAAACGCCGAAAGATGATGGGTGCGGCTGGTAAACACTGGAATCCGATGTTGGGCGGCGTTTTCCGTAGCGAGGCTGGATGGTTCGGCTGGTGAAGTGGTTTGGCGAAAAGCACACGTGTGTGCACTCATTTTCCATTTTTCTACTCTGTTTCAGCAAATTAATTGGTGGAAATTCCAACTACATTTGGGACACCGACAGCATGCCCAATGCACATCGCAATCCCCTAGTGCGCCAGATCCGTATCCATTGCATCTGCAGGTAAGTGGCAGCCATGTCGTTGAGGAGTATGTAGCAGCATGCCCATGCCTTTCCTGAACAAACGCCACAACATCCGAACCCTCAACCCACTCCCAACGGACGCTCGACAGCCGCAAACGAACGCTCAACAATCGATCCGTGATTGTTGGCTTCGTTTGCGACTGTTGGATTCACTTCGCTATCGATGTGCTCCTTCGTTCGACGCCTGCACCTTCCGGCGAAAATCGCAGACGGACCCCAAACATGTCGCAATTGACTGTCATGGACACCGTTGAAGACGGTAAACCCAGAGTTCAACATCCGCTTTTGCTGTCCAACCGTGCAAGGTATCGAGCTATTTTAAAACCTGACTTAAAACTCGAAAAACAGAAGAACCAACAATGGATGTCATCGTTTTCTGCGAAGGTGTGTGGCAACTTCTAATTCCGCTGGAAATCGACGCTTGCGTCAAATTCCAGCGTTTACTAGCTGCACCCGATGTTCGGCGAGAGTTTTTGTGGCGCGGATGCATAGCTGAAACGCGTTCTTGGAACATCGATAGTTGCACTTATTTGGCAACTCTTTCCACGTTTTCAACACAACAAACTTTATCAAATCCCATATGATCAAGATGTAACACCTTCCTCATTTTTGCTATAGCATCCCTTTCCGTAAGCAGCCATAGACTAGAGACATTAATTATACATGTTGATCATAGGATTAACATCTAGGAAGTTTTCTATGAATGCAAGACGTTGTGCGAAATGTTGTAAACACGCCACTTAACGAAATTCTTAGTCGTTTTTTCATGGCATGGATGTCTTAGGATGTCCTCAATCCCATTCTTTGTTTATCCTTCCTTTTGAATAGGAGGTGGAGGTGCGATGGCCTTATTTTGGGAGACGATCCCTTGACTACTTGTGCGTATTGTTGTGCATCACCATGTAATGAGGTCCTTGAAATTGACAAAGAACAAGGGTTTGCATCGGATTGATCTAAAAAGACACTAATTGGGATGGTTTAGGCTTGGAAAACTGTTGTTTTTGACGTTTCATTTTTGCAAAGGTAATCAACACACAATCTCCAACAATGAAAATGTCATTTTTGCTTTATGATGCAACTAATGGCTCCATAACTGCTTGGTTCTATCGTAAAAGATGATGTATTTCCTTCAAATACCAAACAACTGCTTATGGAGTATGTGTACCAAGAGAATCTACCTAAAGCGCATTGAGACATATAATGCAAAATGCTTCAAACAAAATGTTGTCTATTGTGGTGGAAGTGGTAGAGCTGTATCAATATTCTGCCATCCATAGCTTCATTGCTAAATTGGTGACACGTGGCTCGTGTGAAGTGTAGAATGCTTTTTGTGTGTTTGATTTCTCTTCTTTCTTTGCTTATCCATTTGAGGGTGGCATTCTGATAACAAGTAGATGCCACTATGATATCATTTCATCCATCCATGCTAAGAATGCTTAAATAAGAGTCTACGTCACTCCTTATCCATACTTCCTTAGTTACCCTCCTTTACCCTTTTAAGCATAATCCACTTTCTCTCCTTCTCTCTCTCTCTCTCTCTCTCTCTCTCTCTCTCTCTCTCTCTCACACACACACACACACACACACACACACACACA